>OY856186.1:114965251-115141201 GCA_963693315.1 Diogma glabrata
TGGTATGTGGTATCTCACGTTAGCTCGTATGTCAATAGCAGGAACTGGAGTTCGGAGGGTTGTCACACCCGTAGATCAAAAATTAATAAAAAATTACAAATAAAATAAATTGATTCTTCCATGCGGGTTATGAACCAAATTCGCGGGTGAGGAACCAACTCCAATTGAACCAAGTCCGTCGCTAGACCAGACATTTGTTTAATTGGTATAAAAACCTTAAATTGGAGGATTTCAAAAAATGTTAAATATCCGCCGTTTTGTTTTGTTTAATTTTCGAATAATAGTATATTTTCGTACAAGAGATGAAAACGCTGCTTTTTCGTGAGTGAAAATTTGTTTACGAGACGCGTTAGCGTCGAGTAAGGCAATTTCACGAACGTAAAATGTTTTTATCTCGCGTAGGGAATGCAGTTTTTTCTATGATAGTTAATATATAATAGTAGATTGTATATTAAGAGCAGAAAGTACTACATTGCTGCTCGTGCATGAAAATTGCTGGTTGAGGCGTAGCCGAAACCAGCAATCATGTCAGAGCAGCAATGTTACTTTCTGCTCAAAGTATACAATATACATACTATTTTTTTAACGACTGCCGACAAATGCGATCAAAGTTGCCAAGGAGGAATTTATTTTTTTTTTTAAAAAACGTATCGGACGTCAAGTTAAAATTTTAAATTAATAAATTTAAAATTTATACTCAGCTTATATCTATTTTTAAATAAAAATAATTTAAAATGAGCAGTAGTGATGAAAGTGATATAATTAGCCCTTCACTTCATATAAAAGAAGCAGCTAACAATTTAACTTTAGATCTGTTGCCTGAAAAATCTAAAGTCCTGTATGAAAAAGTTTACCTATTATTTATCAATTGATGTAAGAACAAAAAAACAGGAAATTTTTATTCTGAAGATGTGTTTTTGGTATATTTTGGTGAACTACAATGTGGTCAAATTATTCAATGTTAAAATCAACATTCATCGTTAAAGAAAATTTGGATATTAGTAAATATAAAAGGTTTATGCCTTTTTTAAAAAGAAGCCCTCGGGTTATATTTCTCTTTTAAACTGATAGATAGAAAACTATCTTAAACTGATAGATACAACTCTCTCTTTTGACAGTCGTTAAAAAACGATATTTATAGAAATTTTTAAATTAGAAATCGACAAAATTACATTTAAAATTCATATTCTATTTTTTCATAGTTGCATTGTTTTAAAAACGTTGTAAAATTATATGAAGATACCATAGCAACTACAATTTTTTATTCTTTTTACACTAGTGAAAAAGAACCCATTTCCACAGGCACGGGATGAAAATAGACTTTTCATATGCTATCATAGAAATAATTTTCTTTATTGATATTAAATCAAAAACAGTGCAATCTAAAACTAAAAACAAATTTGTTGGGGAAAGGAAAAAAATCACTTTCCTTTTGAAACACCACACTTTGAAAATGAGCCTACCACAATAGTTTACGTTTACACTGGCCTTAGGCCATCCCCAACTCGGATGTATCTGCTGAAACAGTAGCCTCAGCACTCTACTATAATTGGATCGCTCGTTTCGGAGTACCTTCAGCAATCGTCACTGATCAGGACTCCCAGGAGAAAGTTGTCTCCGCAATCGCACTACCAGCTTCAATCCTAAATTTAACGGTCTCATTAAACGTTGGCACTGAACTTTAAAAACTGCTATCATGGTCTATGAGCGGACGGACTGAACGCGTATACCACCGTCAATAATACTCGCTTTACGAACCACTTTCCGTGAAGACTTTTGGTACTAACATACGTCTTTCTGGAGAATTCTTTAGCCAAAATTCTAACCCCACTCCTCAGTCCGATTTCGTTTCAAAACTGAAACGGCATTTTAACCACCTTCGGCCCTCAGATGCTTCAAGACAGACTTCTCCTAAAGTTTTCGTTTCCAAAGCTCTCGAGTCTTGTTCGCATGTCTTCCTACGTACGGACTTAGTACATAAATCGCTCCAACCACCATACGAAGGTCCCTTCCCAGTCATTAGCCGTGTTGATAAAAATTTCTTTATTGACCGTAAAGTTCAACACATTCGAGTTTCCATCGGCATATTGTAACCTTACGTTAAGGAAGTATCTGAAGATTACTTAATTCAAAACTCACCTATTTCGAGTACCAATCTAAGTCGCGCTGACGAGACTTCGTCTTTAAAGATAATGTCCATTCTACTTCTTCAGACACATCCTATTCTTCTCCTTCTACCTCTACAGAAACGAAGTAACGCAACGCAAAAGCTACTGTATCATTTAAAGGGGCTAGATTTAATCCCATTCTTTAGCATCATCTATTCCATCGTGCATCCGCAATCACTCAAGCAGGTAGAGCCACTCGTACTCCCACTCGCTTCCTGAGTACTCTGGCACAATAATTCTCTATGTATATTGCCCCATCTTCGATGAAACTAGAGGAGGAGTGTGTGGCGATAACTTCTAATTCCATTGAATAATACATAGCAGAAAGTTTACTTACGCAATATATTGCGTTATACATATTTTATCGTCCTACCGGTGTAAGTTGACCGTAACAAAAAATAGTTCGGTTCGTGGTGGAAAAAAAAGAAAAGATGCCTGTAAAAAAAGAACTGTCCCTTACTTTAGATTGGTTATTTCTTACAAACACCATATTTAGAAATTGAAGAAAAACCATCAAGACTTTCAATACAAATCGTTTTATTTAACAAACAAATATAATTTTTTCCTGTAATAGAAATATGTAATAAATTTGTTAAAACTTTTATTAAAAGAGAAATCGATTTGTTGAAAATATTAATATATAATATTGTAACGTTTCTTAGCCGAGTTACAATTATTTACTTCGATCACTAAATCAGAAAATTAAAACACAATGGATTTTCTAAATGTTATAAATTTATTCGTTCAAGATTTTATTATAAAAATATTTCTTCTACTACTATTCCCCTTAATTGTTCTTGTACTAACAATAATTCACCACTTAAAATTGTATTACAATTTTTTACAATATCACTTTTAACTGTTCACTTACAATAATCTTTTTCTTTCTACTTATAACACTGTTAATTTTAACTCGCCTATATCACTACCAAATTTTATACTTTTTCTACCGCTGACAATTTTATACTGCTCTTATCCTCTAACAACACCTTTTATATATACTACATGAAATAGCGTCGATATCTCTACAATATTCTAAAACACAAACATTTTTTCCTTTCTTTATTAACATAAACATAATAACACGATCTTCAAATATTGACACATAGGTGTGAGATCTACTCTTTTTAATTTGTTTATTTATACCTATTCTCTAATAGATTGCGTTTACTTTCTTATAAGATAAACAAAAACTTCCTATTGCGTGTTTACTTTGGTTACGTTCTTATCTTTTATTGATTTTTATATTTCTTTTGTGGCACTATTTTCTCTAAAGAGTATTTTCTCGAAAGATGTTCTATTGTGTTGTGTTCTATCGTATTCCATAATCGTCACAATATATATTGGAGTGTTGTTATTATAACAGCTGGAAGTAAAATATCCGCCAAATAATTGTCTTGTTTTATATCCCATTATAATTTATAATTGTTTCAAATTCAGTTTTGCAAAAAGCTAGCTATGAATAGGAAGGATATGTTTTTGCAAAATTAAATCGAAGAAACAAGAAATCTTTTGAACAATTATTACAATGTCTTTATTCCTCTCTGGATATATGAAGTTATATTAATAATATTTAAAAACTACGATCAAAATTCATCCTCTAGAGAGCTATTCCACAACTGCTTAAACTGTATTAATAATTAACAACACCATCAAGTAACATACGTCTTTCTGGAGAATTCTTTAGCCAAAATTCTAACCCCACTCCTCAGTCCGATTTCGTTTCAAAACTGAAACGGCATTTTAACCACCTTCGGCCCTCAGATGCTTCAAGACAGACTTCTCCTAAAGTTTTCGTTTCCAAAGCTCTCGAGTCTTGTTCGCATGTCTTCCTACGTACGGACTTAGTACATAAATCGCTCCAACCACCATACGAAGGTCCCTTCCCAGTCATTAGCCGTGTTGATAAAAATTTCTTTATTGACCGTAAAGTTCAACACATTCGAGTTTCCATCGGCATATTGTAACCTTACGTTAAGGAAGTATCTGAAGATTACTTAATTCAAAACTCACCTATTTCGAGTACCAATCTAAGTCGCGCTGACGAGACTTCGTCTTTAAAGATAATGTCCATTCTACTTCTTCAGACACATCCTATTCTTCTCCTTCTACCTCTACAGAAACGAAGTAACGCAACGCAAAAGCTACTGTATCATTTAAAGGGGCTAGATTTAATCCCATTCTTTAGCATCATCTATTCCATCGTGCATCCGCAATCACTCAAGCAGGTAGAGCCACTCGTACTCCCACTCGCTTCCTGAGTACTCTGGCACAATAATTCTCTATGTATATTGCCCCATCTTCGATGAAACTAGAGGAGGAGTGTGTGGCGATAACTTCTAATTCCATTGAATAATACATAGCAGAAAGTTTACTTACGCAATATATTGCGTTATACATATTTTATCGTCCTACCGGTGTAAGTTGACCGTAACAAAAAATAGTTCGGTTCGTGGTGGAAAAAAAAGAAAAGATGCCTGTAAAAAAAGAACTGTCCCTTACTTTAGATTGGTTATTTCTTACAAACACCATATTTAGAAATTGAAGAAAAACCATCAAGACTTTCAATACAAATCGTTTTATTTAACAAACAAATATAATTTTTTCCTGTAATAGAAATATGTAATAAATTTGTTAAAACTTTTATTAAAAGAGAAATCGATTTGTTGAAAATATTAATATATAATATTGTAACGTTTCTTAGCCGAGTTACAATTATTTACTTCGATCACTAAATCAGAAAATTAAAACACAATGGATTTTCTAAATGTTATAAATTTATTCGTTCAAGATTTTATTATAAAAATATTTCTTCTACTACTATTCCCCTTAATTGTTCTTGTACTAACAATAATTCACCACTTAAAATTGTATTACAATTTTTTACAATATCACTTTTAACTGTTCACTTACAATAATCTTTTTCTTTCTACTTATAACACTGTTAATTTTAACTCGCCTATATCACTACCAAATTTTATACTTTTTCTACCGCTGACAATTTTATACTGCTCTTATCCTCTAACAACACCTTTTATATATACTACATGAAATAGCGTCGATATCTCTACAATATTCTAAAACACAAACATTTTTTCCTTTCTTTATTAACATAAACATAATAACACGATCTTCAAATATTGACACATAGGTGTGAGATCTACTCTTTTTAATTTGTTTATTTATACCTATTCTCTAATAGATTGCGTTTACTTTCTTATAAGATAAACAAAAACTTCCTATTGCGTGTTTACTTTGGTTACGTTCTTATCTTTTATTGATTTTTATATTTCTTTTGTGGCACTATTTTCTCTAAAGAGTATTTTCTCGAAAGATGTTCTATTGTGTTGTGTTCTATCGTATTCCATAATCGTCACAATATATATTGGAGTGTTGTTATTATAACAGCTGGAAGTAAAATATCCGCCAAATAATTGTCTTGTTTTATATCCCATTATAATTTATAATTGTTTCAAATTCAGTTTTGCAAAAAGCTAGCTATGAATAGGAAGGATATGTTTTTGCAAAATTAAATCGAAGAAACAAGAAATCTTTTGAACAATTATTACAATGTCTTTATTCCTCTCTGGATATATGAAGTTATATTAATAATATTTAAAAACTACGATCAAAATTCATCCTCTAGAGAGCTATTCCACAACTGCTTAAACTGTATTAATAATTAACAACACCATCAAGTATCATTGCCTGTACAACCAGCAACCAAAGTAGTGATAGAAATATTTACTTAAAAGAATCGTTTCTGATATTGCCACATTTTTCAACCTTACTTAGAATTGATTTTACTCTCAATTCGGTAAATGCAATTCCCAAATCTCGTTCTGTATTCGAGCACTGATTATTAACTCGCATTCTAATTTAAAACTAGTCCTAATTTCGCAAAAGGAATGCCTTTTATATAATTATGCTTAATTTCTCGAATATTCTAGATAAATCCACTCTTTAGCTAGAAAGCTCGAGAAATTATGATAAAATCGACTTTGGGCGAATAAAGGTCGGATTTCATTGCAATTATGTAGAATCGTAACGTAACACTATTTTGAAATTGTTGTGACGTAAAATTTACCAAATTGCTTCATTTTGGGACACAGGGGGTCCAAAATCATAAAATTTTGTGTTATGTGATCTAGGTACATTCCCTTGATACCAATGTACACCCCCTGGTTAAACATTCCAATTGAAACCAATTGAAAAAAATGAATTGGATTAATCGGAATTCTACATTGGGAATTTTGATTTTCAATTAATTCCTATTCAAAAAATCTATTTCTAATACAATCCTATTCATTCCTGTTAAATATCTCTATTTTATTTTTCAATCGGAATGGATAGGATTCTATAGGCAATGTATATAAACAGGAATTAATTGGAAATTTCCATTGCAGAATTCCGATTAATCCTATTCATTCCTATTAAATCTTTTCCAATTAAATCCTGTTAAATTCATAAGATTGTTAAATTTTTTCTAAGTTCTTTTTTCCTATTGATACTAAATTTATACCACCGATAGTTTAATAGAATAATAGTTTTTTGCTATTAAACTATCAATACATTGGGTGTGTGGCGAACATCTAAATTAACTTTTAAAAATTCAAATTTAGTTGGCGATGTTTTTTACGTAACATTATTAGAAAGAAAACAAAAATTGTTCATTCGAGTTTTTCCGAAAATTTAAAAAAACTTCTCGTTTTTCCAAAAAAATATAAGTTCCCTAAATGTATTTTAGCTAATCCATTAATTCATTAAAATTGTTTTATTTCTTTTGTATTCTTTCATTACAAAAGTTATTGCTTTAACACTCGTAATTTTAATTACAAAATATGTAAATGCAAATTGTTAAAACATTGAATATTCATTTAAGTTAAATATAGCAGATTTCAAATTAGTTCTGATTTATTTATAAAAATTGTTCAGTTTGAAATAACCACGAGAATCAGCAAAAGTTACGTGGTATTAAATAGAAAAAGGATTTAAGCTTGGTTGAACACTACAATTAAATTGAAAGAAGAACCTTATGTGACCAGATTATATTTATAATAAATTCATCTTTCAACTTGTGCCAGATGTCTATTAGGAAAACTCAATTGTATTGGTATTAAGCAGTTTGGATTTGACTGAATCAATTTGATGTTAATTATAGAAAAAATACTATAGGTGTTTATACCACAAAATAGTATTATTCTATCATGTGGTATAAACGCTCAGAATAGTGTTGGCAGATAGAATACCGTATTTCAAATTTGAATATAAAATCTTATCAATCGAAAAGTATTTCAACAAAAAAATTATAATACTCAATTGATATAAAATTAAAACTAAATTTTGAGTGATTTTGAAGTTGCACATTTTTTACAATCGCATGAAATTGTGTTTTACATTTTACGTTTTGACGGTTTCAATTTTTTTGAATATACTATTATTATACTATCGATCAAAAGCAAAATATTGTAATAAACTTCGTCCAGAATGGGTTAATTTAATTTAATCATAAATAACCAATACGTTCCGCCTAAATGTTTTCTACATTCTATGGCAAAGATGAATTAAAAGTTAACTCCCTTTAACTAATACAAGTTGCATAAATTAATGTAAATTAAATTTGTTTACATCAATGAATTAAAAGGAGGAGTGGCCTATTGTTTCTAGAAACAACTACAGTGAGTACCAGAATATTCTGCTTATTTGTTTTTGAATATAAATAAGCGAACAAAAATATCAAACAGTCAGTTTTACTTTTGCAATCAAAAGTGTTTATAAATATTCGCAAGTTTAAGGAATAATCGGTGGTACTTGAGCCTGGGTACTAATAGGGAAAGAATCTGAACTTAGTAGAATAGTAAATACAGATTTTACGATTCCGAATATTATTGATTCAAATTGTGGAAAAGCGGTGAAGTTTATCGTACATAAATTGGAGACCCTGGAATTTATTGTAAGGAAAAACGGAAGCTGCTGTAATTTGTTCACAAATAAAGTTTGAGATTCTGTTAACCAAAGATCTGTCTTTTTACTGTCGTATTTGCTCAATAATCCAAAAGAACCAACGAAGAGTCGTTACAATATCAAATAACTATCTGTCAAATTAAAAAAGTATTATTCTATCCGTTTACACTGTAATAGTTTAATAGCAATTTGCTATTATTCTATTATACTACCATGGTGTAAACTTAGTGTGAATCTCTTAATTTCTTAATTTCCGATTGAAATTCAATTGGAAATTTCCATTAGAACCTCTTTGCCTGTTGAATCCCATTCATTCCGATTGAATTTTAATTGGTAGATCGAAGTCTTCCTATTAAATCAATTCAATCCGATTTAATCCTATTGAAATTTTATTGTACCAGCCTTGTACCTAATGTGTGATAAATTAGGTTTTTTACTGTACCAGCCTTCTTCGGGTGTAACTCCTATAGGTTGGGATGGACATCGATTCAACAAATACACTGCATATAATACAGCTTCAGCCCAAAACGGTTTTTGTAGTTTGCTTTCAATTATCATACATCTAGCTTTCTCAACTATAGAACGATTATTTCGTTCTGCTAAACCATTTTGTTGAGGTGTATATGCATTAGTCGTTTGATGTAATATTCCTCTATCTTCTAAATATTTTTGAATACCCTTATTCATGTATTCTAAACCATTATCAGTTCTCAAAATTTTTAATTTTCGTTCAGATTGTCGTTCAGCAAGTTCAACGAATGCTTTAAACTTTTGTAGTACTTCAAATTTTGATTTAGTTTTTAAAAGATATATAAAAATTTTTCTCGTTTTGTCATCGATGAATGTCAGAAAATATCGATTGCCACTCAACGAATTTTCTTCCATCGGTCCACAAATATCCGAGTGTACTAAATCAAGAATATTAGCAGCTCTTGAGCCTTGTTTACTAAACGGCAATATACACTGTTTTCCTAACGAACAAATCTTGCAATCCGATTTTTGTTTATTGTCAAAATTAACTCCAATAGCCAAATCATTTTTTAATTTTGTTAAACTATGATAATTCAAATGTCCCATGCGCTTGTGCCATAAATCAATATTGTCATACTTTTTGCACGAATATGACTTTAATTTGCATGAATCTTTAACCTCAAGTTTAAATAAATTATTCCGATGTTCACCTCTTGCTAATATTTCACCATCTTTGCTTAAGACTTTACATCCTTCATTTTTGAAAATTACCGTATGACCTTTTTGAACAATTTGACTTATCGATAATAAATTGGTCGATAATTCTGGTACACACTGAACATTTTCTACATCGATCGATTCGTTTTGACATTTAGGACTAACTTTTACATTACCTGAAAATTTAATATCCATTTCTGTACCATTAGCTACCATTATTTTACCTGATGCTGCTTCGGGTTCTGTAATGTATGATTCATTAGCCGTTAAATGTGTTGTTGCTCCCGAGTCAAAGAACCATTCTTGTTTATCAACACCAGCATTTAATAAAACAACGCCAAAAGCCTTTTTATTTTCATTTTTCTTTGTACTGGACTTGCAATATTTTCTTATATGACCATAATTACCACATCCATTACATTTTGGTCCTTTTCTATATTTTTTACTCGATAACAAAGCCGAATCTTCTGATGAGGATGCGTGATTTTCTTGCAACAGCTTAGTTTTAATCATATCACCAGTTATTTTGATCCCTGAATTTTCAATAGCCATAATCATGGGCTTATATTCATCTGATAACCCGGCTTACAAGAATGTGCCTATCCACTCGTCGTTTATCTCGAAACCAATACTGTTCAACGCATGTGCTGTGGAAATGATTTCATTTACGTAATGATCCATTGTACCTGATTTTAAAAAAGAAGTGGTTATTAATTTTCTTAGTAAACTAACGCGACGTGTCAATCCATTGTCTTCATAAGCCTCTGTTAATTTATTCCAAAACTCTTTTGCAGTTTTAACATTTTGGATATGCACATAACAGATAGGATCTATTGACAATGTTAATTTGCTTCTTGCTTTACGATCCAGGTCAACATCAACAGGTGTAGCAGGTGTTCCATCCTCTTTTACGATATAATCAATAGTGGTTGTCCACAAATTATCTAAATCAAGAACTGCACGTGCTGCGATTTTCCATGTCATGTAGTTCTCTCTGCCCTTTAACTTTTCTATTGTTATCGCGGTATTCATTTTATTTTTATTTTAATAACCAAACTTACACACAATTTAATTTTAAAAAGATGAATTAAATACGGTATTTTAAATTTTAATTGTCTGGGCTCATAACCTATTAAATGAAAGGCAGAAATTTCCAGATTACAACGAGAGCGTTTTATTACAACTTATTGCTTATTGACGATTGGAGGAAACTTCTGGTGGTAAGAATCAGAACTAGTACTCCAATATAAATTTTGACATTTAGTTCATTTTTGTATACATTCTAAAATTTGTGTTTACATTAGTAAGTTTTCAAGCCGAATAATAATAATTTAATCTAAATCCAAATAAAATATTCATTTATAATACTAGTGTTTTTCCAGGTGTTTTGTTACAATTACAGAAAAACTACCAGAATTGTATATAAAAAGAATATTAAAACAGCCATTACGGCAACACAAAATCCAGTTCCAAAAGAACTTGGATATTACATTGTGGGGTAAAATAAAAATTTAAACTAAATCTGATTGAAATATACATTTATAAAACTTGTGTTTTTCCAGGTGTTTTATTACAATTACAGAAAAACTACCAGAATTGTATATAAAAAGAATATTAAAACAGCCATCACGGCAACACAAAATCCAGTTCACAAAAGAAGCTCCATTCAGAGTTCGAACATTAAATCCTGTTAATTACGATTCTAAATTAAAATTTTGTAAAAATGCCATAACAAAATATTGTTTGTATAAAGGGGAAAGCAATATAAATATAAAAGAATTGAAAAATGCATTTCAGCGTAATAATCCAACGGTATTAGGGGATATGTTTCAGAAAGAAGTTAAATTAAAAAATGATTTCATGGAAATTCGACAGTATACATGGAGTGGAAGGGGGTTTTAATTCGTTGATAAAAAAGTATTTCAAAGAGTCTCAATAAATTTAAAAATTTAATGATACAAACAAAAGATGATTTCACAGAATATGTTAAAGGTGATTTTTTATTTAAGATTCTGTTGTCTCGAGGTTTAATTTCTATTCTTATTTGTAGAATCAATCAACAAAAATCCAAAGGGAGATGGAATATTTAACCGAATCTGTTATGTCCTTGTAGCCGATGCTATCGAAAAGCTTACCAATTCCAATTTAGAGTTTAAATTAACAAATGAAGGTGCTTGTTAGCAATTCAACAGTTAGAAAACGATAGATAATTACTCAAAAATTATAATAAAATTCGGTGTCACCGCACAAAAAGTCACACTAATCAATGAGCTTGAACGTTCTGTTTATAATCTAGAAAAAACAGAAAAACATTTATTGAAAATTATTGATAAAATTGAAAATGAATTAAAAGAGTTAGACATAAAAATATGAGGGTTGATTAGAGATGGCAAACGAAATTCGGCGAAGTTTCATCTTCGTTAGATCAAATACAAAGACTACAATCTCGAATTCAAGATACAACGAGTGATGCTAAAGTGTTGGAAGCTTTTAAAATTGGTTCTAAAACTATCAAAAATTTGCTTTCTGATTCGGGAATTACGCTGGATAGCGTTGATGAGGCATTGGCAGATGTCTAAGAAAAGCATGAGGTACATGATGATATCCAATCAACGTTGGGCGGTGGTAACACATTTAATATAACTGATGATTCCATTCTGGAAAAAGAATTAGAGGAATTGTTATTAGAAGATGCCTTCCCTGATGTTGTACTGTCTGATATTAATAAAAACGACGGAAATGAAAAGGAGAAACCAAAGGATGCAATATTAAATATGGATGACTCGATAGAACGTCGTATGATTGAACTAAGAATTGAGTTTGGTGATGGATGTTTTTTTTTTTAAAAAACAGCCTCAGTGATGATAATTTTCTCCTATACTGATGTAACACCCCTTTCAAATATTCAAGCAATAAACAGGAACTAAATTATATCAGCACCAAAATAAGAAGACGACGCCCATTCAGCGTGGTGATTTAATTCTAACAAGTATCATATATCATATACCTCACCATCAAATAATCGGGAAAAACATAATACGTTATGTATAAAATCGTTTAAATTTGTTGGCTCATATTCTTCATTTTAACAATAAGTTTCACTAACCCTCTTTAACATTTCGAAAGTTTAATGTTTTATTGTTTATTTTTAGTAAGTCATTGTATTTTTAAATTGTTATAAAATTAAAAATATTGTACTTACTTTAATTGAAATTTAATTTTGCCCTCAAATACACAGAAAAATATACTTCTATTAACATCTTATATTGGAGTACTAGTTACAAAACCAGCCACCAGCAGCGCGATTTTTTAGATTCCAATCGTCAATACAGCGTACAATAATATGACAGATACAATTATGACAAACTTCATGTTTATAACTTTATATTCATAACATTGTAATGTTGCCAGATTAACAGGATTTAATCGGATTCAATAGGTTTGAATTGGAATGTTTAACCAGGGACCCTCACCATAATTTCTTTTTTTTTCGGAGTTCGAAGCCCTGAATTATGGTACTGCTCTCGGGCGACTCCACAGATCACCTAACACCTTTCGTTTCTATATTTGGCACTTTAAGGTTACTACATTTAGGAGCAGCCAGCATTCAACACGTCGTCGCAACTTAAATTTATTAAAATATTTATTCAGTGGTCCTTGCGGAGTATGCTGTAGTTGTAATTTTTTTTCAATTTAATTATCATATTAGAAAGAAGAGGGCAGTAAAAAGTATTTCTCCTAAATGTTTTTAAATTTTGCAGAAAACAAAAATATTTGTTTTCAAATTTATTTCATCGTTTGAAATGGAGGAAAAGCCAACAGAACGTGAACCATCAATTTGCGAATCCAATATTTGCACAAAAAATGTTTTAAAACAAGAACTTCCACCAGTATGTGGATATGCACCAATAGAATTTCAAAGAATTCCAGCAAGAACATATTTTAATGGTAAATAGATTTTGAATTATTTAAATGATACATACTTTAACCAAATTTTCTTTTAAATTAGGTTATACTTGTATCGGAATATATCTTACAATAACGACATTTGGTTTGTATTTATATTTCCTAAACTACAAAGCAATTCATAAGAATAAAATTGAAATGAGATCGTCACGACTTGCTCTGATGCCATTATTGTTGGCTGAAAGGGATCGGGAGTATTTAAAGCAGTTGGGGTTCAATAGGACAGAAGAAGCAGAGTTGATGAAAAATGTTGAAGGATGGGAGGTAAGCATCCAATGTAAAGTTAGTGTCATGTGTACTGTATACAGTCGTTTTTGGCTTAATTTTAGGTTGGAACTTGGTACGGAGAGCCTATTTTTAAAACAATTGCAAAACATGAATTTCGAGATCCAATGTTTAAGGAATATTATGCACATTGCTCATACAAATATTATGCTAAACGCGCTAATTTAAAATTAATGAATTAACTTGTACATTAAGGAATAAATGACAGTAAACTGAAAGAATCCAGATTTTTCTAATATACAGGGTGAGTTTTTTAAAAAATGCCAGGCTTTTATCTCGAGAACCATGCTAGTTGGGACAAAATAACCCCAGGTGATATTTGTTAAGCGTCGAGGGGGACGTCCAATGGTAATATTGAATGACCTTGAAACTCATAAGTATTGGAGATATATGGCAAAATAGGTTTTTTTTAAATTAGAACCTATACATTTAATATTTTTTTTTAATTAAGTAAATCAAACTACACACTTTTTGCCTACAAATTTTTTTTGTAAAGTGTACGATTTTGTAGATATGATGAAAATTGATTTGCACTAAAGCAAATGTGTCTTCGCTAAGTTCTTCAGAAAATAAATAAAATTTCAATAAATCAAAAAAAAAACAACGAAAATCAATTTCACGCAGTAGACCACGATGCAATAATATTTAAATTAATGAATGATTTTCTTTGTTTTTTTTTAATTTATCGAAATTTTATTTTTTTTCTGAAGAACTTAGCGAAGACACGTTTGCTTTAGTGCAAATCAATTTTCATCATATCTACAAAATCGTACACTTTACAAAAAAATTTTGTAGGCAAAAAGTGTGTAGTTTGATTTACTTAATTAAAAAAAAATATTAAATGTATAGGTTCTAATTTAAAAAAAACCTATTTTGGCATATATCTCCAATACTTATGAGTTTCAAGGTCATTCAATATTACCATTGGACGTCCCCCTCGACGCTTAACAAATATCACCTGGGGTTATTTTGTCCCATCTAGCATGGTTCTCGAGATAAAAGCCTGGCATTTTTTAAAAAACTCACCCTGTATATATTTGTATTTCCTACACAACGATTGATTCTAAAATATTTTTATTTTGGATCATGTGGTAATTTAAAACCAACCAAATCAGCAGTTTCTTTAATACTTCTTTCACCCTTTCCTTGGTATTCCTTGGATATTTTTTGATAGTTTTTTGAACTCTTCAAATAAGTTAAATAAGTTTTCCCCATAAAATGAATTTCCTCTTTCGCCTTACATAATGTTTGGTCTGTGGTGTTATATTTTTTGAATTGTGACAATACATAGTTGGCAGCTAGAGAATCTTTGATTTTTCCTTCCGGATTTGCAGATCGTAGTTCTGATAGTAATCCACGTAAAGTTTTTACAGCAGTTTTAGATCCCATTATTTTGTTATAAATTCAAATGTTTCTATAGAATCTTTATTGTATGACGGTTCGATTGATTGGCTCCAAAATTCAGGTGCGATTTTATTTAATTTATCTTTACCAAAAATATGTATCGATGTATCGTTAAAACACGACGAATATTTAGAATTTTGATTTTCGTCTAATTTAATTTCCTTAACACAAGATTCTTCAACTATTTTTATAATATAATTTCCTATAACTTGTAATTGTTTGCCTAAAACGTTGGTTTGAATTGAAGCAAAACTATTACCAATAAATAAAATTTGATTAAGTTGCGGTCCCCAATTCTTCCAGAGTAAGTTATTGGTTAATTGAACCGGGCAATGTGGGAAATATATTAAATTTAATTCCCTTGAGTTTGATGGAATTTTTATTTTCCCTTCTAGATTTTCTTCTAAAATCGTTATATTATAGTTTTTTAATATTGCAATTTCACTTCTAGAAAAAACAGGATCATAACAATTAAGATTGTTGATATTAAATTCTTTGATTATCAATAAAAGAAAAATCAATTGAAATTCTGCTGTAAAACACTCGGTAAATTTTCCTAAACCCAAACAATACAAAGTGTCTATAGTTTTATAATTTGTTTGTTCTATTGAGAATTTTATTTGTTTTAATAGAAAACTAAAGGTTTTTGTTGCTTGAAAATTTTGTTTTTTGATTCCAAGTTTTCTGAAATTACATAACCATAAAACTTGAATGAATAAATGTATGAGTTATATTTAAATAAAAGGTATATACCTAATTATTTCTGGAACATTAACTTCTTCTCTTTCAATATTTGTTGTACATTTATTTATATTTTGTTTTATATTTTTACTTTTTTTAGATTTTCTTGATGTATAAATTATAAAATCGTTGTTTTCAATTATATCTGACATATTTTGGTTTTGACAAATGGAATGGAATATGTAAATTTATTATATGAGTGACATCTAGTGTTGGATATTTAATTTGTCATCCAAAGGCAGTCATCCAAATATCTTTTCTTCAAAGCCGCTTTCCAATCGACGGAATTGATTGTAGCCAATTGGTCTATTATTCAGTAAATTATCAAAACAACAAAAACAGCAATTTTTTGACATTTAGAAAATACATAACCAAAATCGAAAATTTAGGCACCAACAAATATGTACCGACTTAATTTATTATTTTTAACGATTGACCACAAACCGTAAATAAAAAAATATGAAATTTTTGAACTGATGGATCTATTTTTTCCTTCACTTTATTCAATTCAATTCAGTTCTGTAGTAGCTCAGTTTACGTTCAGTGTAAACTGAATATTACCATTGGAGCATGCAAATTAAACCGGAATACAATTCAGTTTAAGTGGATCATTTAGTAATTCACTCGATTGGGAAGTGGCTAATGTTGTCACAATTGACGATTGGAATCTAAAAAACCGCGCTGCTGGTGGCAGGTTTTCACATTAGTGCGCGCATATAAGAATTTTACAGGAGAAGGTTGTTCGATCTATTCGAGGCAAAAGTTAAATTTTAATTAAAGTAATGTCATTTTCTATTGAAGAACTAGTTAATAACTAGTTCTTAACGAGTTCTTTTTTTCAATCGAACATGTTTCTTTTCAAAAATATTGTAAGAACACATAAAATATTTTAGTATTCCATTTTTGTTTTGTCGTTAAATGTGCATTTACTCTTTGAAATTACAAACTAATACATAAAACATGCTCAAATCTCAAGCGTAAAAGTTTTTTACGCACGCTCGATGATAGTATTACCAACACATTAAAAATGTAATAAGAAACACTTTATTCAAAAGATAACATAAATATGTAAGAAGTTTGACGATTTATGTATGATGCATGTCCAAAAACGGGACAAAAACCATAATTATTAAAAAAGATACCGGACACATTTTTTTGGCTTCAAAAGAGGACTTGTGCTCTTAAAAGAGGACGTCTGGTCACCCTATGCTTCGTTATAATAGGTGCGTTCGATTTGACTGAAACAACTGAAAAAACAACAACAATTGCATTAAATTTTTCAGTTGATTCAGTTGCTTCAGTCAAATCGAACACGGCTAATTATAACGTTTTGATTTTACGTTTGTAGTGTATACTTTTTGTCATAGTACGAGTAAAACTCAAAAATAACTGAAAATAAAACTAGTTCTTCAAAAGGGGAAAAAATGCACAACTAGCTCAGAACTATGTAGTTTTTTTATTTTGCTTCAATCGAACATGATTTGGAGAAGAAATAATTTGGTTAAAAGTTAAATAATAACTGGTTCTCAATCGTAAATGCTATAGTCTACATTCACATGATTGTTATTTTCGTTTTTTTTATAGCATTTTCGATTGAGAACCAGTTCATAACTAGTTCTTTTTTTTCAATACAAAAAAATTATTTCCCCTCCAAATCATGTTCGATTGAAACAAAATAAAAAAACTAGTTCTAAACTAGTTGTGCATTTTTTCCCCTTTTGAAGAACTAGTTTTATTTTCAGTTATTTTTGAGTTTTACTCATACTATGACAAAAAGTATACACAACAAACGTTAAATCAAAACGTTATAATTATAACGCAGCATCATATTAATCATTTTATTTTATTTTTAGTTATTTAACAATATATATTTTGATAGTAGTTTTTTTTCGCAAAATGTATTGTTTTTTTATTGCTTTTCAAACAAACCAAAATAAAAGAATTAATAAAATAACCAATTCAATTTACTCATACAATCACACTGAATGTTTGAGTGAAAAAAAGAGCTCGTTAAGAACTATAGTTATTAACTAGTTCTTCAATCGAAAACGACATTAATATCGTTCTACAACAACAAAAATATGAAGATATCGTTTAAATTTTTTTTCACCTGCTAAATCTGTCAAAATATTTACTATTTTGAAGAGAGAAGCCAACACTTTTTATTATTGGATTATTTATTTAACTTGTAAATAATTTAATAAATAAGATTATCATAGCTAGGTAGTAAACTTTATTCATATTTTGGTTAGAGGCCTTTAAATTTTCCTCGATTTGTAAATACTCTACTTATAAAATATCACTCGTGTTCTTAATTTTATTGAAATTTCAATTTAAAGATGAATAAAATATCAATTTAATTATTCGTTTCAACATTTTTAAATATTGACAATAATTTAATTGATAAAAAAGTACACATGTCGATATAAACTTATCGACTTTAAAGAAAAACAACGATAAAAACAACCTAAATTACTATGACCGAGATAAACTGGTTGTTTAAATCGTTGTTTTTTGGTGAATTTTAGTTGTTAGATTGAAATAAAGAGGCGATAGTTTCTATGTGTTTTTGTATGGAGAAAACAACAACAACAACCAATAATGAAAAAAAACAACAAGAAAAACAATTATGTGCATGTAGACTTAGTCTAGATTCACATGATTGTTTTTTTCGTTGTTTTATTTTAGTTTAGTTTTGAGATTGACATAATTTGGCGCTACTTTCTATGCATTTTTGAATGGAAAAAACAACAACTACAACCCAAAATGAAAAAAACAACGAGAAAAACAATCATGTGAATGTAGACTACGCACAATATCTCAAAAACTTTTAAGCTTTGTTCGTCACAATGCTCTCCCATCAGTGCCATCAAAAATGAAACTCGAATGTGTTGAACTTTACGGTCAATAACGAAATTTTTATCATCGCGACTGATGAATTGGAATGTACCTTCGTATGGAGCTTGGAGCGCTTTAAGTTCTAAGTACGTACGTAAAAAGACATGCGAACAAGACTCAAGATTTTTGGAGACAACAACTTTAGGAGAAGTGAGTCTTACCGCAATGGCGGGACGATTGTGATTAAAATGTTGTTTCAATTGTGAAACGAAGTCAGAGTCTAGGGCTGGGCGATATTTAAAAAATTATCGAAAATATCGATATCAAAAAAATATCGATAAAACTGATATATCAATAAATGTCGATATATCGATATATTGATATTATCGATATATCGATATATTATAATCCGATATCGATATTCGATATATCGATAATTATCGATATATCGATATTTTTTTCCCCGCGCTCTTAATACATAAATAGCTATTTTATTTTGAATAACTAGTTTAATTTAATCAATCTGTATTTTAGTACTACATATACATATATTGACAAGATAATATTGAAATAATGGAGTGTATTATGTGACGCAAAAATGGTTTAAATAAAGTACCTCTTACCAACCACCAAGGACGAACAACTTGAAGTAGTTTCAAATAGTTCCGTCGATTCATTTTTTTCTGCTAAATCTTTACCCGACCAACCATACGTAATAACTAATAATAAGCCTGACTTAATCGAAGTAATAAAACAACGACCCTATAATTATAAACGTCGTTTAAGGACGCGCTTATACTTTAAATCACGTAAAGAAATAAAATCAAATATCATGTCTTCTATAATTAATGCTAGCTGGCCAGATAAACGACCATATGCTAAAGTCAAAATCAACGGTGATGAATATATAGGCTTGTTAGACAGCGGTGCAACGATTAGTGTTTTGGGGGCTGGTTCGGAATCATTTATGCATGATAATTCTGGGAAATTTCACAATTTTCCTTCTTTTTTAAACACTGCTAGTGGTCAGCGTCAGAGGATTTTCGGATATACCATTGTCGAAATCGAATTTAATGGACGCAAGCATCAAATTAAATTATACATTGTCCCGTCCTTGGAACAGACGCTGTATCTCGGTATCGATTTTTGGAGCTTATATGGGATTACCACAAGTATAGCTGTTACGTCTACCCTTACATCTAGCAATACGGAGTCTAACTTTCATAGTCTTACATCGGTGGACAAAATCAAGTTTGATGCAATAATAAAGTCATTTCCGTCATACGTTCAACTGGATCTTGGGAAAACTCATCTCATCACACATACCATTGATGTCGGCTGCGCAAACCCATAAAACAACGATTCTATGCGATATCGCCAGTTAAACAGAAATTGTTGAACGATGAATTAGACCGAATGTTATCCTTGGGTGTGATTGAAGAAAGTCAGAGCTCGTGGTGTCCCCAGTCACATTGGTTCAAAAGGAAAACGGTAAAGTTCGGCTATGTTTGGATGCCCGTGAAGTTAATAAGGTGACTGTCAAGTATGCGTACCCACTACCGCTTATCGATGGGTTGTTGGGTCGATTGGATCAAACTCGCTTTATATCAACTATTGTTTTAAAAGATCCCTTTTGGCAGATTCCTCTCGACCAGCAATCCAGAGATAAAACTGCACTTACGGTACCGGGACGGCCACTTTATCACTTTACGGTCATGCCATTTGGCTTATGCAACGCACCACAGACGATGTGCCGGCTAATGCATCGTGTAATACCGTACCGACTTCATGACCGTGTGTTCGTCTATCTGGATGACCTTTTAATCACATCTGCCACTCAGGAAAACATTTCACGCTACTTAAAGAAGTTTCCACTTTGATAAAACAAGCTGGTTTGACCATTAACATTGAGAAAAGTAAATTTCTACTTAAGGTAGTTCGATATCTTGGGTATTTGGTTGGAGATGGTTGTCTTCGTACAGATCCCGAAAAAGTTAAGGCCATCGCAGAATACCCAATTCCTAAGACGATTAAGCACGTGAGACGGTTCATGGGAATGTGTGGATGGTATGGCGATTCATAAAAAATTTTGCGACCATTACTGCACCATTAACTGGCCTCACCAAGAAAGGAACAAAACTAAAGTGGTCTGAAGCAGCTGAAAGTTCTTTTACTAAACTAAAACATGCATTAACAACAGCAACAGTCCTCGCAAATCGGGACTTTGAGAAGCCATTCTTTATTCAATGTGACGCCAGTACTACTGGGGTTGGAAGCGTGCTGTTTCAGGTAGATTCTGCAGGAGAAGAACGTCCCATAGCGTTTATTTCGCAGAAGCTGAACGCTGCTCAAAAAAATTATTCTATAACAGAATTAGAATGCTTTGTAGCGGTACTGAGCGTCAAAAAGTTTCGCGCATACATCGAAGGCTACAAGTTTACCATCTTTACTGATCATGCGAGTTTACGTTGGTTGATGTCTCAAAAAGACCTGTCCGGACGACTAGCTCGTTGGAGCTTTAAACTTCAGGCCTTCAATTTTGAGATTGGCTATCGAAAAGGATCTGTAAATATCGTGCCTGACGCACTCTCCCGTGTCTATTCCGATGATCCAACCAAGACTTCTGCACCCAACGTAAATGCTTTCAATTCTTCTCAAAGCAGCAAAACCGATAATTCTGATAGCCTGATACCCCTGAACATAGATCTCGACTCATCTGCATTTAATGACCCTGAGTACCTGGATCAAATAATAAAAATTCAAAAACTGGAACCAACTTCACACAATTTCTGTCTCAGGGACAGTAAGATCCTTTTCAATCCTTCTTTTGGCAAGCGCTATGAAGACACAGATATATCACCCTTGAAACTGGTTGTTCCTTCCACACTGACTATATCTCTAATCAAACAAGCCCATGAACCACCTTCCTCATCGCACATGGGTATTGCAAAAACGATTGACAAGCTCAGACGACAATTTTATTGGCCTCGCATGGCTCAGGACGTGAAGAAGTTCATTTTAAGTTGCCAGACCTTTAAAATGATAAAAATAGTTAACTACTGCACGAGACCGGAAAGGGGTAAACAGACAGTTTCGGAACGTCCGTTTCAGAGACTGTACATCGGACTGTACATTTGATGGGCCCTTACCCACGATCAAAGAAAGGAAACACATACCTTCTGATTATCCAGGACCATTATTCGAAGTTCGTTTTCCTTAAGCCTCTCCGAAATGCCTCAGCGTCCTTGATTTTTACCTATTTAGAGAACGACATATTTCTGCTGTATTCTGTTCCTGAATTTATAAAAAGCAACAATGGAATGCAGTTCATCTCAAAACTCTTCCAAGAATTGTTATGTAAATATGGAGTGGAACATTTCCGTACGCCAGTGTATTCACCCCAGAGCAATGCCTCCGAACGGGTTAATAGGACCATTCTGCATAGTGACTGGGATTTACACCTCCAAGGAATAGCAGCATCAATCCGCAACGTCATTCATGGTACTACTGATTTTTCGCCACATTACGTCGTATTTGGGCAACACATGACACTACATGGGTCTGATTATAGATTAAGAAGGTTATTGTTTAATACAGATGACAATGAAATTTGTATTTTGTCAAAACCAGACCGGTTGAATTTAGCTCGTGACAAGATTCTACAGTATCTGAAGAGTGCACATCTACGATCTGCAAACCAATATAATCGACGCAGCCGGAATCGTGATCTATAGTGAACGGTCAAGCTGTTTTTGCGCGTTCATTTGCGCAAAGCAACGCGAGTAACCAATTTTCTGCCAAATTGTCCGCAAAATTTGTGCCAGCGACGGTAGATTCTAAAGTAGGAAATGTTGCATACCGACTGCGAGATAAACAGGAAAAATTAATGAGGACTTACCATCTGAAGGATATACGCAGTTAGGTGGGTGTTGGCTTTAATGTATTGTGAATGATTCCTATTTCACTAACCAATTTAAGTAGCTCACTATAATTTCAAGCTGTGTAGACCCCAATCGTTATATATTTAGATACTTATTAGCCCAGCTAGTTCAAATGGTAGAGTATGAGACCTCTTATCTCAAGGTGTGGATCTTTCCCACGCTGTAATGAAACGTTTTTCATTAAATTATAACATTACATCATTTGTTGTTACGTCGGCCAAATAAATAAAACAACAAAAATTATTTTTCAAAATTATTGTGTTTTTATGACTAATACGGGATCTTTGCATATGTTGTTTTATTGTTGTAAATTGATTTGAGGAAAAATCAGAAAATCAAAGAGGATTCTGTTGATATAATTTGTGCTATACGCATGTTTGAATTAATTTAATTATTGCTTTAAATTTTGGATAGAAAGTTTAATTTTTTTTTAAAGTAACTAGAAACTTAACTTTTGAATTAGTTTTCGTTGTTGAAAAACAAAGTAGTTGATAGTTTTATAGAAGTCGATAGTTGCAGTAACTTTTGATTTAGTATTTATTGAGTAGAAATCAAACAGTTTTAGTGTTTCAGAAGTTTAGTGTGAGTGCATTTAGATATAGTTGAACCCAAAGTAGTTCAGATCAACGTGTTACAGAAGAGGTACACGGAAATTATCATTGCCTTTTTATGAAGTGTTTTCAATAAATATTAACTAGAAAATACGACGTTTAGTTGCATTCAATTTAAATTAAATAGTAGTTATTGAGCAATAAATAAAAAGTTTAGTTTTCTAAACTGAGTGTATGTATACATACTGTAATGGAATAATACTGTAGTTGATACCAAAGTCGATCAAATAAACGTGTTGAAACAATGCACTGAAATTGTTATTGCCCTTTCTATATAGTGCTCATAAGAAATATTAAAATAGAAAATAACGTATTTAGTGTGTCTTGCTTATAAAAATCGGTAAATGATATGATTTAACAGAAAAAGTTGAAGTTAGAAGAAAGATCAGGAATATGTACCGTAATCAACAATATCATTAAAAGCTTTATAAGTTTAAAGCTGTTTGTTTTTACTAAAATAAAATTTTTAATAAAATATTAAATCTGTATAAATAAAACTTAAATCTATAAATACCTATATTAATAAAATATTAAATCTATGTAAATGAAAATTAAATCTCATACTTTAAAATTAATAATTCTAGCTTTTAAGGATTTGTATATGGTGGCGGGTCCGGGTACGTTTTAAAGTTTTTCCTTTTACTTTTTAATTATTTTATTTGTTTGTTTGAATACATATATTTGAAGTTGAATTACATGCATAAATCTAATTTCCCGTTCTTGTTTTTTTTTCTGTTTTCAATTTTTGGTTTTTATTTCGATATGATGAAGTAATTTAGACCGGCTTAGAGAATGAACTGGGGTTGACACTGATGTCAATAATAAAAATAGGTAAGTAGTATTCCCAAGCGGTTACGATAGATCTTCACAGGCTCTAATTCCCACTTCCAAGCTCCTGATACCTAGCCGTGGTAAAAACCGCTCCAGAGTTCTGTGAAGATCGATAATTTCTGATTAGCAGCCTAGCGTCTGCTAGACGGCAACATACTGATTATTTTTCGTTCATATTTTTAAAAACGAACCCAAATCTCATTACCACTTTTTGAAATCATTGCTACTACGTCAACAAAATGTCTGTGCACAAACTTTATTTATAAGCGTAGCAAAGCACGCCGGGTCCTGCTAGTTACATAATAAAATATGATATGCCAATATTTCATGATCGGATAAAGAAAAAAAGGGCAAAAATCCAATCCAATCCAAAATTAATTTGTATAAACAAATTTGCATGAACAAAACAAAAATTGAATTGTCAATAAGTCTGTAAGTGGCATTGGCATAGTCCATGATCATGTGACGCACTGTCTTCCTTAATAATAAAAGAATAGATATATACTTCTATATAGTCACGTTTTTTCGAGCAAGCAATACCGTGCTATCTTGAAGAAATTTTCTATAACTAACATTGAGAACACTACCATCGATCAAATACAGCTCATTCGCCAGCCTCCCTAAGATATCACCTTCGCTAGTGATATCTCACTTCCATTGACAGTGGTATGTGATATTTCACGCTAACTCTTATGACAATAGCAGGGACTGGAGTACGTGAGGTTGTCACGTCCGTAGATTAAAAATAAAAAAATTTACAAATCAACAAAAACTGATTCCTCCATGTAGGAATTAAAAGAATTGGGCAAATTCAAAATTAATTAAAAATTCAATTTAATATAAAAATATTTTCAAATTTGCTAATATGGCTCTCGATTTTGTTAACTGATCCAACATAACTTTTGAATAGTACAGAATACAACCATGTAATTAATTGAGCTAAAAACTGGCCAGTTTAAGAAAGGCCATAGTTGCTTCTTTTTGCCGAAAGCATTAAATGGGAACAGCTACTTTTTAGCATTGTCCCATATATCAGAGCTCTAGATATATTTTAGCCCTGGTTGTACAGCTACCCCAGGCACTATCAAATGTTCTTTGATTATTCTTCAAACTTAAAAGTACTCAGACAAGGATCTTCGAAATGTGAGATGCGCTTACCATTCATGACAGATGACATCACTTAGAACACTCTAAAGCAGTAACAAAATATCTTAGTTTAGCAAGACGTTTGACAAGACACGATTTTTATGTCGCTAGACCAACAATCAGTATTTCAGTGTAAAAATCTAGTAACTAAAAACTGTTACTTTACTTTTATCTTTCCTTTCCTCTCAAAAGAATACAACAAAATCTAATGATTTATATAAAAGAGCTAGGACCACTTCTTCAAAAGAGTGGATATAGGACCCAGGCTTCAAAAATTATACAAACCACTGCCTTAGGACCACTGCGCTTCAAAAAAATACTTTTTAAAAATCAAAAAAATCTGATTTAAATAAGAAAATATGGAGGGGCTGAAATCTCAAGCTCTGAGATATCAAGACTTCGGTCTGGGTTAAGGATTTTGATATAGTTTTCGGCAAAAAACTTTTATGAGGACATGGTTTTTAGTTTTGGGCAGCGATGTACATCAAACATAACTCTTTGTTAAAGTACAAGTATTTTTTATCTCTGTTTAAAAATTTCTTACAAAACTAACACGAAACATCAATACGTTACCGGAAAATTATAATCAAAATTCCAAAAATATTGTTAAATTAAATAAAACCAAACTTTTTCAAAATGCCAAAAATATTCCAAATATTAGAATAAAATCAAATATTTAAATATTTTCTAAATTCCAATAATATTTCAAAAATTCTTAAAAATACATACTTTTTCCAAAATTCTAAAAATATTGCAAAAATTATTACAAAATCATAAATTGAAACTTTTTTCAAAATTCCAAAAATTATAATAATATCAAAATTAAAAATTTTTCAAAATTCTCAAAATATTTCAAAAATTCTTACAAAATCAAAAATTAAAACTTTTGCCGAAATTCTAAAAATATTGCAAAAATTATTACAAAATCAAATATTGAAACTTTTTTCAAAATTCCAAAAATATTTCAAAAACTATAACAAATTCAAAAATTTCCATGTCCAATTTCATTTTAAATTACATTTACGTCATAAAAACAGCTACATTTTTTTTCCCAAAAAATTGGCTAAAAAAATAAGTGAAATCATTTTTGACACACTTGACATTATTTTTTGACAAACTTATAATGCCATAATTCTCAATAATAATAATAAAATTTCATTTCAAACAAACACTTTTATTTTTTTTGCAAAAAATTAGGTAAAATACTAAATAAAAATCTTTTGACACACTTGACAACATTTTTTTGACAAATTTATAATGCCATAATTCTCAATAATAATAATAAAACTTCATTTCAAACAAAGAAAATTAATTTTATTTTTTTCCATAAAATTAGGTAAAAAATAAACAAAAATCTTTCTTTTGACACACTTGACAACATTTTTTTGACAAACTTATAATGCAATAATCTAGTTTTTGATCTCACATACCAATCCCGACCATCAAGATTTCTCCAAATTTAATGTTCCTACTCGTAATCACTTAAAATGAACGTTTTTTAAGACAAAAATATGAAAATTTGCTATTTTTGACACACATAATGATTTTTTTGACACACTTCCGGTACAGTTATCGAACACAGCGTCCTTTCGAACCTGTCCCTTGAGTATACCTATTTTTAGAAAAAAAAATTTTTGAAATCCCTCCAGCGGTTTTCCCTGCAGCGTAGGTAATGACGGCCGGCCGGCCGGCAGACAGACATACATTTTTTTTTTTTTTGCTTTTTTAGAATCAGGAGGTCCTAAAACGTCGAGAAATGTCAAAAAAAGTGGGGGTAAGAATTTCACTTTGAGCTCGTGAATGTAATACTTAGGTCTTTCAGACCGAAGTAACTATTTTCAAAATCCTGAAAAATATACAAAATTCAAAAATTCTATTTGTTCCAAAATTCTAAAAGTATTACAAAAAATTATGACAAAATCAAAAATTCAAACATTTTCCAAAATTCTAAAAATTTTGCTAAAATTATTACAAAATCAAAAAATATTGTAAAAATTAAATAAAATCAAAAATTCAAAATTTTTTAAAATTCTAAAAATATTCCAAAAACTATTTCAAAAATTCTTAAAAATTCAAACTTTTTCCAAAATTCTAAAAATATTGCAAAAATTATTACAAAAAAAATTGGGTAAAAAAAAAATAAAAATCTTTCTTTTGACACACTTGACAACACTTTTTTGACAAACTTATAATGCCATAATTCTCAATAATAATAATAAAACTTCATTTCAAACAAACAATTAATTTTATATTTTTTCCAAAAAATTAGGTAAAAAAATAAATAAAAATCATTCTTTTGACACACTTGACAACTTTTTTTGACAAACTTATAATGCAATAATCTAGTTTTTGATCTCACATACCAATCCCGACCATCAAGATTTCTCCAAATTCAATGTTCCTACTCGTAATCACTTAAAATGAACGTTTTTTAAGCCAAAAATATGCAAATTTCCTTGTTTTGACACACATAATGATTTTTTTGACACACTTCCGGTACAGTTATCGAACACAGCGTCCTTTCGGACCTGTCCCTTGAGTAAACCTATTTTTAGAAAAAAAAATTTTTGAAATCCCTCCAGTGGTTTTCCCTGCAGCGTAGGTAATGACGGCCGGCCGGCCGGCCGACAGACAGACATACATTTTTTTTTTTTGCTTTTTTAGAATCAGGAGGTCCTAAAACGTCGAGAAATGTCAAAAAAAGTGGGGGTAAGAATTTCAATTTGAGCTCATGAATGTAATACTTAGGTCTTTCAGACCGAAGTAAAACTGATTTAAATCAAATAAATCCGATTTTTTTTTTAAATCAGATTTTTATGCAACCCTGGAAACAACTGATAAAATTAAAATCGGTCTGTAATTTGTTGGACCAGTTTTACTACCCTTTTTTGTAACTGGTTGTACTCTTGTAATATCCCATATTTCGAGAAAAACTAATTTCTTATATAACAAATGAAAGATTTTAGTGAGGATTGGTGCTAGCTCCCTAGCAAATGTTTTTAGAATAATTGGAGGAATACGATCTGGAGAATTATGAAAACTAAGCAGTTTACTAACGCTTTTGCTAAATTTTTCTGGAGAATTCTGGAGAATTCTCTGGACATTCTGGAGAATTATGAAAACTAAGCAGTTTACTAACGCTTTTGCTAAATTTTTAAACAACTTATAATCTACTGACGTGTAAGTTTTTTGGTTGATTATGTTTGGAGCAATAGGGTTGGGAGAGGTAGTAAATCTCTACATTATTGGTAGTAAATCTCTAATAAATGTAAAGAAAATCTCTAATTTCGCTTAGGGTAGAAGAGAGTAATGTAAGTTGGTGATATTAATCATGTCCCGTTATGTAAATTTGAAAAGTTGGTTGGTCTACTAGAAAAATTTATAAAAAATCTTATATAATATGTAGGAGAGTAGGGCAATTCCCCTGTAATCTTTTACACAAGTGGCGTTTATAATTTTTGTAAATTGGTGTCACCGTAGCTGAATTCCAGTCTTGTGGCATAGTTTCAGTCCTTTACAGTCCTTTACAGATCATTTAAGCAAGTTGAAATAATCTTGAAGATAAAGTTTCACCACCCTGTACAATCATTTCGGATATGTTATATCGTGGTCGATACCAGCTTTATTACGTTTTGTAGGATTTATTGTTTCGAAATGAAATTTGAATATTTTCTATTATATATAAATTATATATGAGCCGGAATCGGAGTCGGAGTCGGAAGTCGGAGTCGGGGTCGGGGTCGAAGTCGGAATCGGATTTAAAATTTAAAAACTTGGAGTCGGAGTCGGAGTCGCTTAATTTTGGCACCGACTCCGCAGCCCTGGCAAAAATTCTCTGTTTTTACGTATGACGATTTAGATACTGTGTTTCTGCTTAGTAGAGGCAGATGTTTTTCAATTTTACGAGGTTTTATGAATTTAATTTTCATGTTTAGAGTTATTTTTACCACGTTTTTACATGGCAGAGTCATAGAATAACACTTCGAGACTGATAAGCTATAGTCTCTAAACTATTTATTTATAATTTTTAAAGTTACGGTGTTTTTGCGTATGACGGCAGTCTTGTTTGCATATGTTTTCGTATTCTTCTTTGAGAAAATATAGAAATGGATTTACGACTTTTATTTTTTAATGAGTTTCGTTTTATTTGAGGTAGGTTATTAAGAATTTAGATAGCATATTTATATTTGTGGATCATGTACAATATGTATCTTAATAGTAGATGGATTTAAGATCCACTACATAATGTTCGATGCATCCGTAGTGATACAGTCTACAGAATCTTTTCCTGGATGCGCTGACAACACAATGTGTCTATTCAGTTTTAAGCTTGGTGAATGTGAGTTGACATTCGTTCGTTCAATTGAAGTTTTTAGTATTCTTAGGTTTCTTTAGTAAAGCAGTCAAGTGTGAATGAATTGGGGCGAATGTTTAAGCTACTTTAGGGAAAATATGTGATAGAAATTTATCATCCCGAGGGTTTTGTTGAATTCGTTTGATTGATGTTGTTGATGAGAATGCTGTAATGGCATTCATACGTTCTTGAGAATCTATAGGGCCACTAGGTGTTATCGTGTTACTTAGAAACTCGAGAGTGTGCCTCAAAAACACATGTAGAACTCTTTATGAAAACAACCACTTGTTCTTCGTTTGCCAAATTTACTATGATATCGTTTATGTAGACAAACAACTAATCTAAACGACGAACGGATTCGTTAATAAAACTCTCAATCATTAGTGTGGTATTGCTGTGGCCAAATAGCATTGAGGGTGAATTCGAAAAGGTCAAATTGAGATGTGATTGCATGCTTGTAGATATATTTATTCGCTACTGGAATGGTAAGATCTAACATTTATGGTATATTTGATGATTTATTTTGGAGAAAATGTTGTAGCCTTATAAGTCCATTGAAAAATTTCGAATGTGTTGTAATGGATAAGATCAGGGATCGTGACCGCGTTTAACCTGCGATGTTTTTCACATCGACTCCAATATTTTTTTCTTGAGCATGTGAAGCAGACATGAGAAGGAAGAATCAAAGATCATTAGATACCTAACTCAACCATATGCCGCCGTGTTCGTGACACAGGCAACTGCCCGGTACTAACAATATGATGTGCTTGATAACCGTTAAATTGTAGGTCGTCTCTAGTGGTGGGCCGTAATTACTGTCGATCGTATAATGGATAGATTTAGGTGTTTCTAGAATAACCATTGTAGCATGGGTTGACAGCTGGGCAGATGAACCAATAAATCTTTTTCGTTTTAGATGGACAAAAAGACAAAATTTTCCGAGAAATCAGCAACAACGATCGAGCGATTCACTTGCCCTTAAATGAATTTGTGTGTGAATGTTCGTTTAAGTCCGATGTCCACCTGGATGAGTTTCGTTTCGTAGGGTTTTATAATTGTGTGACAGGACAGCAATGGCAGCACTGATAGGTCTGCACCATCCGTGTCTATTAAAAGGTCTCCATGAAAATAAACTAATGGAATAATTTTTCGTTTTTTGAAGATGGTAATTGTTCTATATCAATGGGAGCCTTGGATGAATAATGACCAAACGTGCATTGAGTTCTGCACTAGCGCGTTGTAGCTCCAAATGTTTGAACCTTAGTAACCGTTCCGTTCTTACTAACCACTCTTGATATCTTGATAGTGGTCGGTATCGGAATGGTGATGGTATCGTTGAACGAGGTTGGTGTTCCTGGTTCACTTGGTTTTCGGATGATGCTAAGAGCCATCACCTCGAATATTTTGCTCGTTATTTTCACCGCCATTTCGATCACTGTCGATTCTAGTTGCGTGCCCAATGATTTTTGAATGACCTCTGGCATGTTACGCATCCAGAGTGAGTGTATGATTTTATCTTAAAAATTGGTATTTGTCTATTGTTTAATGTGTTGCAGTGCCTTAGAGGTATGTGGTCACCGATCTGTTGGTTACTCACGTCTACGGTATTGAATCGGGTCGTAGCGTGTAAGACTTGCGTGATAAAATCAAAAAAATTACGATCATTCATTTAATCCACTGTGTTTTTTATTTTCTTTTAAAAATTCATTCATAACAATTCGTTGCGATCGTTTTATGTTATTTTGTTTATTTTGCTTCTCTCTTTGTCCGTTCGATCGTCAAACTATTATGTTTGTTGTGTTGAGTTTAGTCTTTCTGTAGTTCGCTGAATGTTAAGTCGGAATTTTCTTGCCGTAATTCGATCGTTGTTCATTGAATCCGGTGACAGTTACTTGTTTTGTTTTTTTTTGCATTAATTAAAAATCTAAACTTAATTAGTTACTTCGAACAAATAAAATTATAATATTTTTATAACGATTGTGCGATATTTTAAAATTTAAACGGTAGATCGAAATAAAAAATCATTTACTAGTGAAACGTGAGTTTGTTTGATAATAGTTAAATTAAAAATATTTGTAATAATAAATAATTATAATAATATTTAATTTAAAGGGAAATAAAAAAAAGTGAAATTTATGATAGTAAAGTGATTTGTGTAATTAATTTTTCGTTATTGTGTTATCTTTAAAAAAGAACATCAATAAATTTAATTGGACAATACCAAAAAGGATTACATTTTTTTTACTGCGACAGAAAAGAAATTTTGTAAGTTTTATTTTTCGGTATTTATTTAACGGTTAAGCAACAACACTTCAATTCTTCAAGATCCGGGTTCGATTCACACTTAGGCCAAAATGTTTGCAAATAAAATTATAATAACAATCATATATACCTATATGATTAAAAAAAATCGGTAAAACGTCGGTAAAGAGTCGTTTGTGTTTTCAAAATAAATGAAGGTTGGAGACACTTGTTGACCTTCTGCGTTCCTCTATGTGACAGTAACTCAAAAAATAAATAATTAAAAAAATTATTTACTAATTTTAAAGCTTGATGAGGAGTGGCTCATTTTATCTATATTAGGATGCCTTTAATTTTGAAACTATTGCTTGTTAATTTATTTATCTATTCTATTATCTGTGTGACATCGGCTTCCTATCAATTCACTCTCGTTCCACGTCTCTACCTATTGAAGATCAAAACATTCTCTTTCGTTAAAATATCGCGATCGCGTATCAAATTTTGTTTAGTAAAAGAAAAAAAAACTTTCATGACCGACTTTGAAAGAATTTCTTTTTTGGTGTTGAATGTCTTGAAGTTTTTGTTGTTAAATGTCTTGAGGTTTTTTTTCTTTTTTTTTAATTAAGAAATTTGTTAAGTTTTATTGTTGGTTTTCTTGTTTTATTGTACAAGTATTGTTAAATTTATATTTTGGGGTATAGTTTGATTTAGATTATGTAGTTTTAAATTTAGAGGTCAAAGACATTTGATTTGTTTAGATTTTCAATATATGTGCATGAAGTTCATGGCTGTTGATATTAAATTAGGTTTACCGAATCTTAGAAATTGTAAGTACATAAAACTATAACTTGCAAGAGAGAAATATGTAGAAAGAAAAGAAAAGTTGTATATTTTTAATCGATGGGATCAAAGTTTTTTTTCGACCATCTGTTTATTAATTTCATAGTACGGATAACAAAATAAAACGTGTTAAGTTTTCATGACGTATCAGCTACAAAAAGTTTCGATCAGAGACGGAAACCGGTTCGTTTGAACCAAACCAGAACCACTGAACCAACGAAATTTTACCGAACCAAAACCAAAACCAAACCACACCAAACCATTTTCAAAATGATTTGTTGAACCAAACCAAAACCGAACCAGTTTTTTAAATAATAGTTGAACCGAATCATAAACCAATGTTCTTCTGTTTGGTTCACGGTTCGGTTTTATAGTAGAAAATTTGGTCTAGTACCTACATAAATTCAGTACCTACAAAAATCTACTAATTTCTTTTTGAAACTATTACATTATTTTGTCACGGCTACTACATTTTTGAATTCAAATTAAAAATATGGAGGGGCTGAAATCTCACAGCTCTGAGATATCAAGACTTCTGGGTTAAGGATTTTGATATAATTTTCGGCAAAAAACTTTTATGGGGACATGGTTTTTAGTTTTGGGCAGCGATGTATATCAAACAAAACTCTTTGTTAAAGTACAAATATTTTCTTATCTCTGTTTAGATATGTATTACAAAACTAGCACGAAACATCAATTCGTTGCCGGAAAATTATAACAGATCATAAATTAACATAATTTAGTGAAAAGATGATACACTTAGCAAACTACTCAAAAACCTCTCCATTTAGCGTTTCGAGAAAATATTAATCACAAATTCATATTTCTTTCACAACCCCAAAAATATTGTAAAAATAAAAAAAAATCAAACTCATTTCAAAATTCTAAAAATATTCCAAAAATTATTACAAAATCAAAAATTGAAACTTTTTTCAAAATTCCAAAATAATAAAATCAAAAATTATAATTAATAAAATCAAAAATTATTTATAAAATTATAAATTTCTAAAAATATTCCAAAAATTCTTACAAAATCAAATATTAAAACTTTTTCCAAAATTCTAAAAATATTGCCAAAATTATTACAAAATCAAAAATACAAGCTTTTTTCAAAATTCCAAAAAAAATTCAAAAACTGTAACAAATTCAAAAATTTCCATGTCCAATTTCATTTTCAATTAAATTTACGTCATAAAAACAGCTACATTGTTTTTGACACACTTGACAACTTTTGACACACTTGACAACTTTTTTTTGACAAACTTAAATGCCATAATTCTCAATAATAATAATAAAATTTCAATTTAAACGAATAATTAATTTTATTTTTTTTCCGAAAAATTGGGTAAAAAAATAAATAAAATCTTTCTTTTGACACACTTGACAACATTTTTTTGACAAACTTATAATGCCATAGTTCTAAATAATAATACCCAGGTAAGAATTAGCTATTGGGCCAAGCCTGGGCCAAGTCCGCGCCACAGCTTTTGGGGTTAGGGCCAGACTTAACATTTTCAAACGGCCCAAGCTTGGTCCAAGCTTGGAATGATGTCCTGGGGACAAGACTGGCAAATCAGACTTGGGCCAAGTCTGGCAAATTAAATATTACATTAAATATAACATATTAAATATTAAATATTACATTAATTAAATATTTCGTGAAATATTTCAAAAATATAAATTTCATAAAACTTACAATCACTATAACAATGCATAACCAGCTGGTGAATAACGTGTAATATAATAAATTGAATCTTGCTTCAATCTAGGCATTTACAACTGGCCCAGACTAGAACCGGAGTTAACTAGCCAAGGCTTGGCTCGCCAATACTGGCCCGAGATTGGCCCATTGTTTAACATTGGCAGTTCCTACCCCGGTAATAAAATTTCATTTCAAAGAAAATTTTAATTTAATTTTTTTTCCACAAATTGGGTAAAAAAATAAATAAAAATCTTTCTTTGACACACTTGACAACATTATTTTGACAAACTTATAATGCAATAATCTAGATTTTGGTCTCACATACCAATCCCGACCATCAAAATTTCTCCAAATTCAATCTTCGTAATCACTTCGCAAAAAATATGCAAATTTCCTTGTTTTGACACACTTGACGATTTTTTTGACACACTTGCGGTACAGTTATCGAACACATCGTCCTTTCAGCTCTTCCCATTGAGTAAACCTATTTTGAAATCCGTCCAGCGGTTTTGTAGATTTTGTCGGTTGTGACGGCCGGCCGGACGGCCGACAGACAGACACACATTTTTTTTTGCTTTTTTAGAATCAGTAGGTCCTAAAACGTCGAGAAATGCCAAAAAAAGTGGGGGTAAGAATTTCACTTTGAGCTCGTGAATGTAATACTTAGGTCTTTCAGACCGAAGTAATTACGGGGATTTTTGTTTTGGCAAATCTTAGGTTTTTAGTTTATTAAGCGGAATAAAGCGTAAAATTATTCTTTTATTTTCGAATTGAATGAAATCCACAAAAAAAGTTTTTTTAATGCGACTTATTAGTGGAATAAAGCTGTTTTTATATGAATATCAAGAATTAGTTAAGAATAAAAATGTGATTCTAAATTCTGAATTTGAACCAAAACCGAACCAAACCCGAACCAAAACCAATAAATAATACAGTCTTTAAACTAAAACCAAACCAAAACCAAGTTTTGAAATATCAAGAAACCGAAACCAAACCCAAAACCATAATAAAAATTTGTTATTAAACCAAAACCGAACCAACTGAAAAAAAAATTGTTTTTTGATACAAGGGTTTGTAAATTTCTGCCTATTTTAAAAACTATCAACGTTATGTTATTTATATTATACAGATAGTTAATTCTTTTCAATGTTCTAATCAGTGGACTGTTTTGTAAATTATATTCTGCATAAATTTTTATTCAACCCGATTTTATCACACAGAATTGAGGTGACTTGCACGTGGAAATGAATTGAATAAAAGCTCTACAGAATTAAAAATTAAGCTACGTGGTTGATTAAAACAAAAAGATAGTTAGTCTTCTCTCTGATCAAGAAACCTAATTCTTGTTATTATATAATTAATATAATTCTAGTAACAAGAGCTCAATTCAAGTCACTCAATTATAACTAACTCAAGTGACAAGTCTTGTTTGGTATACACTCTTGTGTATCTGTTAAGTGTGTATCTATTAAGAGCTGGATAATTTACAAGTTGTAATAGTTATAGTAATTCAGGGTTCATCCCATCCATTATTGGGTTGGTTACAAGAATTTTTCTGCGACTAGAAGATACCGCGACTTTTCAATCGTAATTATTTCGTATGGTTTTTGAGTCTATCTTCGTTTCCGTGAGCATTAGGTTATGTTAATCATTGATAGTAACTGCAGTAAGCATTCCGCAGTGCATTGAGCTTTAATTAAGCTCCAACAAAAAATGTTTCTACTTTCCCATATAGGTTTGTTTAGTGGCAAGCATTTTCTTTAGATTTGCTAAACATAGTCGTTAAGTTTCTTACCAATCTGTTTTGTTGTTTGACTGACTGTGGAAGGGTTATATAGTTTAAGAGAGATTTAAGAGAGATTTTCTAGCCCATCTTTCTGCAGTTTCCAAAAGCTGGTTTGATGTCAATTTTGATAACATGAAGTTCAATTGAAGGTAACAGTATGGTCTAGAAAAAGTTGGTTTGTAACTAATGTTGTATACCATGTATACCTATCACAAGTGGGCAATGAAAGATTAACTCAACCATTTCATTGGTGTCTGACCTGCCCCACCCAGATGAGATGATAAGCGGTAACATAACTGCATATGACAAATCCTTGAGACCAGAAGTTTTGAGTCGAGTGGTCCTTTAGGTGTTCATGAGTTTTGGTTGATCTCTTTGCTAATGGTGACTATATCGTTCTCAATATCATTGGGTGATAAAAAAAAATTTAAGTTGATTACAAGTTCTCACCTAGCTGTTGTTTCTTACATAGAGGAGAATTAAGCTTACGCTTGAGAATTAAGAAGATTCAAAGTCAATACATATTTTTTAGCTGCTATTATTTAAAATAAATAGTGCATACCTTTTAAAACCAAGTTAAAACTAGGTTAAATGCTCGTTTTCCGTACGACAAAGGTTAAACATATAAATCTATAGGTATACCTTAAACATCTACTTTTCAACCTTAAGAAAAATTTCTTTGGGATTTTTTGTATTAAATTTCTAGATATTACGATGTATGAATTCATAGGATGAGAGAATATTTCGTCAACATCTAAGTCAACATTCTAATCAACATCACAAGTCACGAGTGTAAAGTCATTATTGATTGTTGTCAATCAATGAGAAACTTAATATCTGGCGTAAAGTCAATTTATTGCTATATTTTTGGTCAGGAAATATAGACAACTTTAGGGGAATTTTTAATTTGTATGGGGTTTTTGTGAATAATTAAGCTTAAGTACATATTGGAAATCACTTGAATTTTGCAATTCGAAATAACTTTTCATTTTCTAAATTCCTATAGAAAAAAATTTTTGTGTTCCGTGTCAGGATTCGAACTCACATTCATCATAGACACATGTTCAAATCACGTGTGTCTTACACAACTTAGCCACAGCAGCGATGACGAAACATATTTTAATTTTGATGTTCAGGCAATTTATAAATTGAAACTTTCATCATTTTTCATATTTTACTTAAGTTGAATTTTTCATCTATGATTACATTTTGGAAATTGAATTTTTTTGGGATTTTTCTTAATAAAAATATTTTGAGCGACAATTTTCTCTTTTCATGCTCGTAACACGCCTCAGGGTTAGTAACTTGTTAGTAGTTGGTGAATAATCAATTTTCATACAAAGAGTAATCAGACACTTCATCCTGGTCTAAATCCAGCAATGTGAATTTGACTCAACATTTGCCAGTAGTGTGTACACCAAAATATATCCGACTGACTTTTCCCTTCAACGTTTATTTATCTAGAGCCCCTGAATAACTATTTCATCCGTAAATCTACAAACTTTCGCGCGATAGGTCTGGGATTGATGTTGTTGAAAAGGATTTCCATATCACAAAAATAATCTTTAATAATGGCTTTCTTGGTTAAATGTACAAAGAAATGCAAAGCGTTTTCAAATTTTTCATGCAGCATGCATGCTGAGAAGCGATAGTTTGTTGGTTCAATTGAACCTGTTAAGTCATCTTTATTTGTACTGTAGCGTTTTCAAGAGATATAAGGTATGTAATTCAATATTTTAAAAGTATTTGGGATTGCAATGATTTTTCCGCTAGAGGATATTTAGGTAAACGGTTTGTTGAACGCAGTAAAACTAATGTCATTTGATCTTGCAAACTTCAGTAATGTTTCTTAAATCATTATTGGGGATAACAGTTACCCTTTGACCTTCTGAGAGACATGATCCCCATGAGAAGAGGTAATTTGTATCACTTCCTGAATTGAATTCCAGTTATAAGTATTTAGCTTTTGTTTAGCGAAGATTTACGAACAAAACTAATCTTGTTTTTCTACAAATCCTAAAAACAAGGCAGGTTGTTACCAGTTCCTAATGAGGTAAAGGAAGGCATTTCAGAGCAATTAGTCTCTGTTTATGCTTTTTAAAGTGTTGGAGAAGCTGTTCGATAAAATAAAAAAAAATCTGTTCTTAAAAAAAACTCGGTTATTAACACACTTACTAAAATAAGCGGGCAGGAAAAACCGCTCAACTTGGCTGCGCAAAATTTGGTTCGAGGCCTTTGTTTGTTTGCAGGTTCCAGAAGATACAACATAATTGTGAACCTGTGATGCCATACCAGGAAATAGTATAGATGTCGCAGTACCCCCAATGTCTTCTTTACACCTCCATGAGCATCAGTACTATCATCGTGATGTCTCTTGATCATTTCAAATGTTAATGGTTTTGATACCCAGAGCTTCCACACAGGCAAATCATTCGATATTGCATCAGGCTTTTATTCTTCACGTTAACTATCATATTCATGCAGTCCTTGTGTTGATAACCCTAATTGTCAAGCTTCATACCATTCACGTGATGTGTTAGTGCTTCGGCAAATTCTTGGTGTGTATCGTCATAAAGACGAGATAGAGCATGAGGGACTATGTTTAGGGTCCCATTCTGGTGGATAGTATTTAAGTCCATATACTCTGGGCTCCACCTAGCCAGTCGACCATTCAAGTCCTTCTATGACATAAGTCACTTCAGACTCTAGTAGCCGGTCACTATAGCAAATTTGCGACCCTCAACATAGGCCCTGAATTTCTTCACACTCAGAATTGCCGCAAGATACTCAAGTTCTGAAACCGAATAGTTTCTTTGAGCTTTAAGTATTTAATTTATTCGACATGAAGGCTATCGGACACTCTAGTCCATCGTTATCAACTTGATATCTAAGCTGGACCCAACATTGCACGTGCTAAATCCTCCACCCTTGGGCTCAGCTGTTGAAATTCGCGGCATTTTTGTTGGTTCTTGTCTCTTCTATATTTGACCTAGGTGTTCCAAATCCCGCATAGCTTCCGTTAGAGGCTACATACTTTTTCGCTTTTATTTTCACTTAACTTTTCGCTTTTCTTCGACAACGTCCTGCTGTTCAACTAAGGAATTTATAATAAGGTAAACGGCTATAATACTGACATATGATGCGACAAATCCAAGTTTGATCTTGGTTTTTTAATATAAGATATGCTAATTTTACCATAGGTTCGTATTTTTTATATAAATTAGGTTATATTTAGTTAATTTAATTAAAAAAAGAATAAATTAAATCCTGTTTTAGTATATTATTTTAAATATTTAATAAAATGAAAAAATTGTATCTAATACTGACACTATTAAAATTTGTTGAGTCTATTACTGACACTTTTGGTTTTTAATACTGACATATCACTTTAGGATATAGAGTATATAATAGTGTTATTAGGTAATTTTAAATATATTTTGAAAAATAAAACAAGTAAGTATTTAGATTATTGAAAAAAATTTAATATTAATAAAAAATAAAAATAAAATATAATAAAAAACAAAACAGCTCTTAATTCTGGCTACAAAACAGTTAAATTATTATAATACTATATTAGAAAATTTTCACAAATAAAATAAAAGAAAAAAAGCTCTTCTGGCTATCACAAAATAATTATATTATTATAATATATAAATAAATAAATACTATACTATAAGTTAGAATATAGTTATATTAGCAAATTTTTACAAATAAAACCAAATAAAAAGCTCTTCTGGCTATCACAAAATAATTAAATTAATATAATATATAAATAAATAAGTAGTTAATTTAATATATAATTTCCAAACACAAATGTTTACTTATTTCCTAAAATTCAAAATTTCTGGGACCGAGTAAATTCCCCGACAGTTAAGCAGCTTGGGTTCCGAAATAACTTGGACGATGTCCTGAATTAGATAGAAAAGAATATCTTACTTTTGACGGAAGCTTCATTATTCAAAATCTCTAAAACAATACCGGGGAAATACTCCCCTTCATATCGAATAATTACATAGTTTCCCAGCTTTAATTGGTTGATATCTAAAGAAGTGTTATCAATTGGTGGCACATTTTCAATTTTACATTTTTTTACAGTTTGTATTTTTAATTTATTTTTTGCTTCCCTTTTCATTTTTTTTTCTAGTTTCTCGTTTATTTCTTGTTCTTTATCTAATTTTTTTTTAAGTTATAATTAATGTATTCATCTGAGGAAACAATTACAGTCGGTATGCGTTTTTGAACCTTTTGAACCTTATCTTTATTAATTTTAGGTTCGGGCCAAAAGAAACTCTTTTTATATGGCGTTTCTATATTTGCCAAAAACTCCTGTTCTTCTTTTTGAGGAGTGTTTAAAGGTTCAACGTAAACAACATTCGCAGTTTGATGTTCCACAATTTCATTTTCTGTAGGATTTTCCTGACATGTAACCATTGACATATTTAAAACTTCACCAACCCCATCAATTTTTTGCCAGAAATGGCCCATCTCATAATTCTCGAATGCCGCATCTAAGTCTATGTTGTTTTTCAAAGTTGTATCCCCTATTGCTGGAGCAGATATTTCTTGCTCTGCTTCAGCACCAGTTATGGAATTTGAATCTGAATCCTCATTTAAATCAGTTACTTTGGAAAATTCTAGGTGTTCTCGCTGCATCTTAAATGTACGATTGACATCAACCCATACATGGTAGAAATTTTCATCCTCTTTGATACCACACCATTTATCTTCGGTTTCTTTAAACGACTTAAGTTGGTTTTTTGATAAAAATGATTCAAATGTTTCCAAAAATGATTTAGTTTTTACCGGAAATGTTGTCTTAGGTGTTGATGTTGAAACTTGTTGAATCTTTAGCATTTTGTGATAATTAATAGCATTACCTGAAAATGGATATATGCCGCATGTTCGAAAAGCACTTTCAATTACTATTTTTGTGGCTGCGTTTGGTAAAACTTGTGCTAATAATGGAGCAAAATCCTCTTTTTTTAATTTTTGCCCCTCATTTTAAATTTTCCATTTGTGGACAGCTTTTTTCCATTCTAGTTTAAGAGGCCGGAAAACACCAACATCTAGTGGTTGCAAAAGGTGAGTTGCATTTGGGTAAAGTGCAATTAATATAATTTCTTTTTCCTTGCAAAATTCACTTAATGCTAGAGATAAATGTGAAACATGCCCGTCTAAGAATAAAACTATTGGGAACTTAGCAGCACTTTCTTTTAAATAAGGGTAAAAGACATTTGCTATATATTCATAAAATACTTCGCCGGTCATCCACCCAGAATCGGAGCAGCCCATTCCCCAACCTTTAGGCATTTTTCGCCCTAATGCAAAGGGAATTCTTTTATATTTATAAACAATCATTGGCGGTGGAATATCCCCAGCAGCACTCACCATAATTAGTGTTGTAAGACACTCTTTTTCGTCATTGTTGGTCATATTGTAAACAGCTTTAGAACCTTTAGCTGCTAAAACACAAGTTTCTTTCGGGGCTAACAAAAACGCGCTCTCGTCGCAGTTGAAAATTCGTTTCGGATCTGTAATTATATCCATGTAGCTATTCTCCGTAAAATATAAATTAATTTGTTGAAACCATTCACGTATATGGTTCTCTCTAATAATGGCACGACTTTTTGTTAAATGTTGAGACACGCGCTCTGAAATATCAGGATTTCTTTTTAAGAAACCTTCATACCATCGCCTACCTGGTCTACCATCTTTAAAATTATTATTGCGCTTGAGATGTTTAATTAGAAGCTGCACACTGTCCAGAAGTTGATCTTTGGTAGCCGGAAAACCAGTTTTAGCTATATGTACGATCCAGTCTTTAATTTTCAATTCTTCTGTAGCTGTTAAAATTGTTGGGTGTCCAATAGCTGCATCAGGATCATATACACCTCTGTGCTTATACAACAATGTTGTTCTGGGAATATTATATTTCTTACTTGCTGTATAAGTGGACATTCCATTAGCCATACATTCAAGTGCAGTCTTAAGATCCTCCCGGCTATATTGAAGACGCTTTGATTTTGTTGCCATTCTAATAAATAAATATTTTCTTTTACTGACATATACTTGTATATAATATTGACACATAACTTTTAGTGCTTCTATTATAATAAATGAATGCTAAAAGTTAAATTCAGATTTATGTTTACAAATATTTAACTACTTTTGCAATAATTAAACTATGCAGAAAGTATTTAAAATGGAATTAAATAGTATAAATTAAAAAAAAAGATTTACAAAACTTAAAAACATAATATTGACATATTTATGGATTTAATACTGAGCTAAAAATGAACCCAATTCTGACATTAGTTCATGTAATAAGATTTATGCCTTAATTATTGTGAAATAGTAGTGTCATAATTAGGTCAATAAAAACATACAATATATTAAAAAAAGAATCAAAAATAATTTTAAAAAACAATTATATATTTAATTCGTAATAAGAGTTATAAAAATATTATTTCGTGACCTAATACTGACATGTGTGTCAATAAAAGAAACATATAAGTTATTCGTTTGTTCCTAATACTGACAGAACTATTTTAATTAAAAATCGTATTTAATTCCACTTTTTTAATATTTATACACTTAAATAAATCAAACTAATTAACAAGACAACACATTTCATTTAAAATTAGTTATTAATTCATACTTACATAGAAATTATTCAAAAAAAATGAAATTTCAAAATTTAAGTCAAAATTTTAAGCTATTCCCAGTATTATACCTGCAATCGCGACCACATTTATGTTTCAACTGATTTTTTAAGTATTTTTTATAGAAATTTGCTTTTATAGTGAAAAAAAAGATGCATATTGAATATTTGAATTTAACTGGAAAATCAAAGCCTACTATATATAAAAAATATTCTTAATAACTGACAAATATGCTGTATGTGTCAGTATTGCCGCCTATGTCAGTATTATAGCCGTTTACGTTACTGCATGCAGACTGCACCTGATGATCGTTCCTCTCCCTAAACCCTGTCGCTCTGTCCATGTAATGCAGTTACTATCAATTCAGACTCACTTATCAAGTCTCTCATATGTAAATGCACTAGTGGAAACGCAGGATTTTGTCTCTACATCTAATTCCCGCCACTGGTGTTCACTCCACTAAGCAAACACTCGATGTCTAATTCAACGTCCTCCTATCGAAAAAATAGATAATCCACAGGCAACACGACAGCCATTTTAATAAATTTACGACCGCGAACCCAGGCTAGAAAAAGCAGTGCTAATCTACAGTGCAGTGCAAACTCTACAGAGCATCTTCTTCCACCCTTAACAGAGACAACCATAACTGTCAGGCCGTGGCACGAACAACCTAATTATACTGACCTAGCTGTGGTTTCCCTATCTAAAAATAAATTATTAACATCTAAAAATAAATGCCATTCCTGGAGAGCGCTCCCGAGCGCCAGACTCTACGTCGCTAAGCTCCCTTGGTCATAGTTATTATTGCAATCTAATGAAAAAATAATAAAAATGCATTGTAAATTGAATAAACATAAAATTAAAATTGGAACTCCACTTCACTTCATTGAAAAAGTAAATAGTGTTGAAGAATGATACCGTTGGTGAGCACAAAAGGTGTTGTCTCGATAACAACTACTCTTCTCCACCAAAATCTTCTTCGAGGTGAAGAGAAAACCAATCGGTCGGTGGATCGCATTTCCATAATGGACATAGGCGACTTATAACCATCTATAATGTTAAGGGGTGAAGCCCCATGAATGGCTTCTTAGATCTACCATTTAGAAAGAAATTTATTTCGCAAAATACCAAAGAAAACTCATTTGAAATTATACCCCCTTTTCTGATAGAGGTTGAGCTACTATGCCTTGACTGATAGGGGCTTCGGTGGCCACTCCCAAAAATGGCTACGACGAAAATTGATTGTTTTTGACATTTAAGGACGTGTCGTACGACTCTCAGAATATCAACTTATTAACCATTGTCGTATTTAATGAAGTTTGTCGTATCGAACCGACTGTCGGAATATCATTTTCGTTTTGTCGTGTCGTACGACTCAAAATACGACTGTCATAATTATAGTGTGGAACCATAAATTTGTGTTAATGGAGAGTAATGGAGAATAATTTTCAAAATCTATGTTTAAACAGGAAGTGCTCGACCAATTAAACGCAACCAACAAAATGGTAAAAAAATTTACAAGCAAAAAATCAAAGGTTGGCTGAAAATGTCTGCAATTCTTTAGTTTCATTGATGAATTGTCCAGCAAGTTCTGCTTCTATTGAAAAATTTTTTCCTCTTATTGTTTAATATAGAATAAACTAAGAAATAGAGTTGGATTTGAAAAGTCATTGTTCCTTGTAAAAATTTATTTGGAACAAAACGTAATGTACTATTTAACTAATCAATTATTAAATTTAATAATTAAAAGTAATATTATTTTTCAAACAACTTTTATTAAAAATATAAATTTCAGACGCGTTTCGGATATAAATATCCATCATCAATGAAAGAATTTATATTTAAAACTTAATTAGTATTATTACACCGGTCAAAGTTGATAATTATAATTTACATTTAAAATAACTACATAATCCCTATCAAGATTTAAAATAAAGTTGACATTGAAGTAAATATTATTTTAATAAGACGAACATTGAAAAAAATCTGATAAAATTACAGAATAATAGAAAAACAGCAACAATAACTGTAATGTTAGACGTAAACCCATAACGAAAGACAATTTTTTTAGCTTGTATAAATAAATATGTATAAATTTTTATCTTTTGAATAGATTTGTGTCTTAAGATTTTCTATTGTACTTAAGTGGTAAATATACATAATATTATATGTATAATGAATATGATTAATTGAAAAATTGGTATGAATTAACCTAATTCAACCTTTAACAATGAAACACAAAAATTGCTTGAAGGACTATTAATGGTCGTGAATGTAACGGTTCGTTGACCACATTTAGAAAAAAATTTGTTCAATCATATATATGTAGAGTGACCACTTATGGTCCATTGTATAGCTTAAAACATAATCACCGTAAAGTTCAAATGCATGTACACACATATGTATTTATAATGCCGATCGACAGTGGTAATGACATAAACGTTTATTATTTCAAACGTTTTAATTTAAAGTAAATTATATTAAGTAATTTCATTTGAATAAATCATCTCGTCACCATGCAAAACCACATGCCAAACAATTTAATTAATTTTTTAAACTATCATCACAAACGTAACATGTGCATGCGAAAATAATTTTCCTGTTGAACATAAGTAAGAAGAAATTATGAGTTTAAAAGTTTTTACAAATATTATTTCTGTCATCGTTTTTTTAATTTCTAGATTAGGTAATTAATACATACTCTTATTAATTTTATGTTTAAAATACGACCACCTCATTTAGATACGAGGGGTGTATACTAAGTTAATAAGTTGTGTGATTTTGAAATTTGTGCTAACAGGCGATGTAACTGATCCAAAAATGATCGGTAGTTTTTATCATTTGATATTAATGCGTTGTGATTTTTGAGTGTAAAAAGTTACTGAATGATTTCAATACATTTTTTGAAACATAAGATCAACAACCAATTTACTGAATTGTATATGGTGCATTGTTGAGACAGAAAACTCGATAAAGGTGGTGAAACATGAAGGGACCAACATCAACAAAAAATGTGTTGGGTTGTAAATTGTTTTTTTTAATTTTTTTTTTTTGACAACTTGAGATATCACTGGCTAAGGGTATATGTTAGGGGTGTAGGCGAATGAACTCTATTCAGTCAATGGTAGCACCCTCAATATTATAGCTATGGAATATTCGTTGATGATGGCACGTTATTACTTGTTCGAGGAAACGAGCCTTCATACAGGTTTTGCAGTCCAAATTCAACATTTTGCAAATCAAATTCAACTTTTGCAAATCAAATTCAACTTTTTTCAAATCAAATTCAACTTTTTACAAATCAAATTCAATATTTTGCAAATCAAATTCAACTTTTTGCAAATCAAATTTAATTTTTTGATATTCAATTTGATTTGCAAAAAATTGAATTTGATTTGCAAAAAGTTGAATTTGATTTGCAAAATATTGAATTTGATTTGCAAAAACTTGAATTTGAAATGTAAAAATTGAATTTGAATTGTAAATGTTGAATTTGATTTGGAAAATGTTGAATTTGGACTGCAAAACCTGTATAACTCTCTGTGTGGGATTTAATTATTGGGGAAGGAAATGCGTCATATTATCCAGGTATATGCCACTATCGGGATTATTGGTAATCCCATTTTAGATTTGTTCCTGCAAATTTTTGAAATAAATTTTCTTTTTACCTCTTATTTTATTTTAATCGAAATTCGGGCAAGTTTAATTTCACTACCTTAAACAGCTGTTGTCACCATATCAAAAACGAAGTTCCTTAACGATACCTCAATTAATATGTGTGTTGAACAAATAGAAGGATGTAAAAATATTAATTTGTTGGTTTTCAGCAACTATTGGACGAACATATTAAGGTAATAGAAAAAAGGCATCTAGAAAATTATACAACTCATCAATTACTATACATTTATAAGTTCTATGTTGATGCCTGTATAAAAGAGTGTTTTCAACAGATGGGTGCAACACCAGTTTCTATCTTGGACCTCAATTGCTTTTGAATGCATTCTATATTGAGGACGATTTAAAATTTCTTTTGTATTTCTACATAATCCATTGGTACAGTACCAGGTATTGGGCGCAAATTCTGTATTGTTTCAATTTGAATAAAAAAAAAGTCCAAGCGGCACTGCGGATATACCCGCTAGAAATAGGTAGATTTAGAGATCAGACAGTTTTGTATGCCAGTAGAATCTGATGTATCAGATTAGTTTAAACAAAGCAAACTAATTTCAAACAGATATCGAATAAATTTTAATAAGAAAATTAGCTACCTATAAGCAAAATTATATCTATCCAATTTTGAAACAAACTAATATCAAGTCTACAACAGAACATGTGTGTGACAATTTGTGTCATACCTACTCTATATCATATGTCAGTGATGGCGAACCCGCGACCCGCGGGTCATGGACTGACCCGTGAGACATTTTTAAATACCCGCGAGAATATTCAGATAATTTATCTAAAATTTGAGGTTTAAATATTTTTATAACAAATCATAAATAAATCTAATTCTACAATTAATTTGTAAGATATAAAATTATTTTTAGTTGTAAATAGAATCTCAAAATATAGCACAGCTTGCAATCCTTGTAAAATATACAAATCTGTAAATATAGGGTGACCATTTTTTTCTAAGTGAAATCAGTACAACATTTTAAGAGTTAAAATATGTACTATCCTTAGTCTCACCTAGCCTATGTCTCTTCTAAGTCGAAAGGTTATTGTGTAAAGCGAAGTAGAGAAATCTGGTTTTCATTTTTTTAGTAGTTTAAGGAAATTTCGTTGAGACTTAAGACCACCAGTAGTTAGTAAAATACAATTTTCCGCCACGATTGCTTGGCAAAACACAGAGCTAAAATTTTTATATATATTTTCGGTAGGAAACTGCCACAATTTAAAAATAAAAGTATTTTTTTCAAGTAATTTTTATTACAAGTTCATACCAAACAATAACTCGTATAGTTTTATTTCCGCATTTAAATTAGAACTTAAAATAATATTTAACAATTTTCTTAAAAATCAGTACTTTCAGTACATAGAAATCAGTAAAAATCAGTACCGCATATGTCTATCAGTACATAAGCTAGAAAATCAGTACTGTACTGATAAATTCAGTACGAATGATAACTTTATGTTATGTAAATATAATGAGAGAAGAATCCATAAAATTAGTGAATTTAACAGGAAGAACAACAGGTGCACATATTATGCATGGATTTAAAGAAGCATTGGAAACAATGAATATTGATATAAAGAAGATTGTTTTGCGTAACTACTGATGGTGCTTCAAGCATGGTTGGCAAAAACGTTGGATTTATTAGCCATCTCAAGCAAAACATTGAGCGTCTATTAGTGGAATTTAATTGTATTATTCACCAAGAAGTAGTTTGTGCAAAAGAAGGATTGCAACCATTTTCAAAGGTTATGTCAATAGTGACAAATATCTCAATTTTATTTCTGCACGAGCTCTTAATAAGCGTCAATCTGAAATTGATTCTCTCCTCAGTATTCAGGTCTTTTAATGTATAGCAACGCTCGATGGCTCAGCCGTAGTGTGGTATTAAATCGCTTTGTTACTCTTCTTGAATAAAACTCTTTCTACTTGTGAAGGGTATATATTATCCTGAGCTAACAAATTTGCAATGGTTAAATGATCTAACGTCCTTTTGTGATATAACACAACACTTCAACCTTAACGAACTTAATAAGAAACTTTAAGGGCAAATTGCATTAACTATATATCAAATTATCAAAACATTAAATCGTTTGTTTTAAAATTAGACAAATTTACAGATGATTTAAATGTGAAAACTATGACATACTTTCCACGTTTGCGTGCACAATTTGAAAAAACGGTGTTTTTTGGTAATTTGAGGGTGGTTAATGAGCTATTGAGGTTAATGAGCATTCAATCATTAAATATGTATCAATTATAGAAGAAATCAAAGAATCATTTAAAATCAGATTTAATCAATTTAAACAACTGGAAACTACTTTACCTCATAAAATTAAATTCAAAAACATGGAACTAGAGTTCTTCAATTGGTTGAATATTAATAATTTAGAAATCGAATTAGTCGAATTTCAATATTATTGTTTATGTATAAAAATATTCAAAGATTTGATTGCAAAAATAGAATCAAATAGTTCCCAAATGAATTTTAATGAGTCAGCCGAAGAAAATATTAAAAGCATTATTATACATTTATCTGCATACAAAATTTAGCAAATGCTGGATTAACAATGTTTGGATCATATTATTTCTGTAAGCAGCAATTTTCATCCTTTAATTACATAAAGTCCTCGGAAAGAAATCGGCTCGGGAAAGAAATGTGTGAAATTAAGGACAACATCATATCAACCGGATAAACAAAAATCAGCGTCTCAAAAGCAGCAGTAAATTTCAAATTAGTATTTTTTTTCTAAATAAAAGTTTGATCAATGAAATAATAATAAACATATAAACTACTTTAATTTAATTCTAGTATTGCCCCATGACTCTAAATTGAAAATCTTATAAATTTGTTTTGACCCACCAGCAAAAAAGGTTCGCCATCACTGTCATATCTTGTGCAATTACTGCAAAATATCAAAATAGTTTATTTCTAAGAAAAAAAAATTTATTTCTTCTATTCAAATCTTTTATTTTTTTGACTGTTATAAGGTTTTTGGAAATTGTTGTTGGGGATTGTTGCAAACTTTTTTGTTGAAGCCAACAAGTGAAAAACCTCTAACTGCAGAGTTTATATTTATAAGAAACGGATTCAAATATTTCCACAGGTTCTAAATTTATGAAGATTGTAAAAATACTAGTATCCAAACGGCCGTTATAACGGATTAAAAAAACCACTTTTTTTCTAGTATAAAGCCTCTAGTTCCTTAACCATGTGTCAGATTTTTCTGATTTACGAACTTGTCCAAGATATTAATAAAACACACATTTTTAAGAAAGGTTTTTTGATCTGGCTCCACAAATGCAACCGTGAGAGCGCCGGTTGATTCAAACGCATTTTGTGTTTTACAAGCTTTTTTGTTGGAGCCGCTCACTCAGAAACCTCCAACTGCAGAGGTCTTTTTTTTAAAAGAAACTGATTAAAAAGGTTTCAAAGATTCTAAATTTATGAGTTTTTAAAAATATTAGAATCCAAACGGCCGTTATAACGGATCTAAAAAACAGAGTTTTTTTCTAGTATAAAGCCTCTAGTTTCTTAAGCATGTGTTGGATTGGGCTGATTTACAAACTTGTCCAAGATATTAATAAATCGCACATTTTTAGAAAAGGTTTTTTGATCTGGCTTTACAAATGCGACCGTGAGAGTGCCGGTTGTTTCAAAAAAAAATTTTTTTTTACAAACTTTTTTGTTGGAGCCGCTCACTCAGAAACCTCTAACTGCAGAGGTCTATTTTTAAAAAAAAATTGATAAAAAAGATTCCAAAGATTCTAAATTTGTTAATTTTTTTGAAATATTAGTATCCAAACGGCCGTTATAATGGTTTTAAAAAATCAATTTTTTTCAGAAAAAAGCCTCTAGTTTCTTAACCACGAGTCGGATTTTGCTGATTTACGAACTTGTCCAAGATATTATTAGAACACACAAGTACAGAATTTTTTTTTGATCTACCTCAACAAATGCGACCGTGAGAGTGCCGGGCCGGTCGTTTTCGTTATATCTCATATCGTTTATATATATATATATATATATATATATATATATATATATATATATATATATATATATATATATATATATATATATATATATATATATATATATATATATATATATATATATATATATATATATATATATATATAAATTTTTTTTTTTTGTTTTTTCGTCTCCACTTATCATATATAGTCGTTTGGCACAAAAACATTTCCGAAATTCCGAGATGAAGCCCATTGCAATAGGTAGATTTTTATATGAAATCTACCTAAAATGCAATAGTATCGATTTAGATTTAATTGCTGTCGGTCACAATCCACTAAAATGGAGGGTCTTTTTATCAACAAATGTCTTTCGAAATCTGAAGCATTGTACACATCTTGTACTTATTTTTTAATGGGATTTTTTACTCTAATAATCCACAACCCAAGTAACACAAACTGGTCTGTAGGACCATAAAACAACGTCATTTAGCAACTTACAAGTTGATAATCGACGTCAGACTTCCGTCTTAAAGAACCAAATATTAACCTAAATAGGGAATCAATATTTTGGGCCCTAACGACGTCGGCGAAAGATGTCTGCTCAAAGCCGTTGTTTTCTAATTTATTACTATTCATAACATAGTTTAACATCGGATTGGTTTTTGTGAAACAATTAAGCTTAAGGAAATCACTTGAATTTTGCAATTCGAAATAACTTTTCATTTTCTCTAAAATTCCTTTAGAAAAAATTTTGTTATGTTTCGTGTTAGGATTCGAACTACACTCATCAGAGACACATTGTTCAAATCCCATGTGTCTTACACAACTTAGCCAAAGCGGCGATGACGAAACATATTTTAATTTTGATGTTCAGATAATTTCTAAATTGAAACTTCATCATTTTTCGTATTTACTTGAAGTTGAAGTTGAATTTTTCATCTATGATTACATATTGAAAATTGTATTATATTAATACAAAAAATATCAAAGAAATAGTTTAACATTTATTCTAACAGTTTAACAAAAGAAAAGATAATGATTTCTATTCTAAAGCTAATACGAAGACTGAGTAAACTGAAATGGTTATACAAATTTAACATCGTGAAAGCAAATGTAAAAAATTCATATCGTTTTTCTATGATAACAAATGAAAAGTCTATTTCACTAGTGTAAAAAGAATAACAAATTGAAGTTGCTATGGTTTTTCATATAATTTTACAAAGTATTTTAAACAACGTAACCATGAAAAAATAGAATATGAGTTTTGAATGTTTTGTTGTCGATTTCTAACTTTATAATTTATAGTAAATATCGTTTATATATACTATCATAGAAAAAATTGCATTTCCTACGCGAGATAAAAACGCTTTTCGTTCCCTCGGCCTACGGCCTCGTGCTTTTATCAATATACTTGCTTTCGAAATTTTTGGCAAACAATTATTTCGAATTATCACCGCCCTTGGGAAATTACAATTAAAACTTTCTATTTATAGGTATATTAAAGCCACTTTCCAATCAAGTGAATTACTGAATGATTCACTTAAACTGAATTGTATTCCGGAATTTTCATGTTCCAATGGTAATATTCAGTTTACACTGAACGTAAACTGAGCTACTACAGAAATGAATTGAATTGAATAAAGTGAATGAAAAAATAGGTTCATCAGCTTAACATATTTATATTTTTTATTTACGGTTTGTGGTCAAACGTTAAAAATAATTAAAAATTAAATCGGTACATATTTGTTTGTGTCTAAATTTTCGATTTTGGTCATGTATTTTTTAAATGTCAAAAAACTGCTGTTTTTGTTGTTTTGGCTCTATTTTTGATGATTTACTGAATAATAGACCAATTGGTTACAATCAATTCCTTCAGCAATTCACTCGATTGGAAAGCGGCTTAAAACAGATGTAATGCTTTAGCTTTTAATTTTATAACAAAAACAAGTTTAAAAGGAATAATTACAAAATGGAAACAAATATATTTTTGTTGATGACATTATGACTTAAACAATTAATGTGTTAATATTTTTTGTCGATTAAATGCAATTATCAAAACCATTTCGTCTTCTAAACTATTTTCATCACTCCTACTGTCAATTGTCATTTATTTGAAATAAAAATGTAATTATTAATTGCAATAACTCTAGCGATAAGAACATTAATGCGTGAAGCCATATTTTTTAATTTTCTTTTCAGTTTGACAGATGAAAACTCCGATAATAAAAGAACAAAAATCATAACTCTGCGGTGTCATTTGCTTCTTACAGCCATTTTGTCTGGTGTCAGGGTTAATTGTGAGCATCATAAAAGAAAACACGATATTTAAAAATGACGCTGTAGGTTCAGGATTTTTCGGTGTTAAAAAGAACAACCTTGTTTTGAGCGGAGTTTCATACTTTTTATTTCACGACGTTAAATTTTTTTCTATGTAATAATCGATTAACCTTGGTAAAATGATTAGTTGTTCATCGTACGAATGTCCGACCAATGTGGCAGATAGTTAATTAATATTTTTCTTTTGATTGATATTATTCTAGTATATCGTAAAAATTTGTAAACGTATTCTGTCAATCAAAATTATTTTGAGCGTTTATAACACAGATAACATAATACTATTGGGTAATCGCATGCAACAAAACAAAAACAGAATTCAATACAAATTTGACACAACAGAATCTTTAAAAAGGTTTCCCGCCTGGTGCTCCACTTAACGGAAAGAAAAGTATGCGGTTCGTCCACTGTAATCAATTAACAATAATCACAATAATAATGAAACAACTACACAACACAACACAAAACCGGTTTGCAAAAAAATTATATAATTTTGGTTTGTTATCATCCAGTTAAACTGGTTTCATTTGATTTTGTCTATCAACACGTTTTCGGTTTAACGGTCTACATATTATTATTCCTCGACCGTTAGTTTGTTCTATCGCTGGCGATGTAATACACTGTTTAAATTTAGTTAGCTAATTTTTTTATTTTAAAAAATTATTTTTATAACTGCTTTTATATTAAATAAAAGTTCAGACAGATAAATTAGCATCAAAAAATTGAAACGGTACCTGATTGATATTTAAACTGTAAATACATTTTAGCAAAAAATTCGACAAAGAAGAATACATAACAAGCAATTATATTATAATGTAGACATATGATTTAGATTCTTAGATGGACTTACTGTTTGACTAATAATAATTTGTTCTATTTATCTGTGAATAGAAAAAAAAATATTTTATATTATTATGTATTTTGTACTAATGACAGTACGGAGTGAACAGATTTCTAATGAATAACGCTGTAATGATAAAAGGTGTAGCATAATATATAGTGGTATTAACATACCGTTTCTTTTGGTTATTTCTTTTGTCATCAGAGCAGCCCATTGAATAGTTGATTGGGAGAATCATTGACTTTCTTAAAGCAAACGAAAAACGGTTAATTAACCCTCAATATTCTTTCATTTTCTATGCTGTGCGGAGGACATTCGATCATAATTTACTATATTTACTATATTTTAGCCCGTCAAAACTCAGCCTCCTCAATAGATGTAAAAAATATTTCACTCCGTATCAATTACTCCACATTTATAAGTTATATATCGTCCCTGGGGTATTGTTGTCAAGTTTGGGGCGCTGAATCGGTTTTCATCCTTTGAACTCTGTTCAAAAGCGTGCTATACGAATTATGAGTAATCAAAATTTAACATCAAATCTCTATTCGCTACAACATCGTTGCACTGTTGCTGATCCTATTGTTTTTTATAAAAGTCGTCACCAGCAGTGCCGGATGAAATTGGATCCATTATGTCTTATTCATATTCTTTTCTCCGTTTTACTCATCAATCGGTTTGTCTATACAGCCAAACTTTTGAATTCGCTCACTGTCATAGTGAGAAAATGCAATGGGACTTCTTTGTCCGTATACCTTACAAATGGAATACTTTACCCGAATCAAATAATTTTGTCTCGAGTACACATAATCCATAAGCATCAACAATTCAACACTTCAGAATGCATGTTGTTGTGGGACCTAGTTCTTAAAAGATATCTATGTGTTGTGATACATATTGTACCCTTTATTACACAACAAGTTTTATTACAAAAAACAAAAATATTTTTAATGACTTATAGGATCAGTAAAGTCAAGTATGTTTCCATTTCGAAGCTTTTTTTCCTTCTTCCAAATCGCCCAAACAATTTTAGACAATTTTGAGAGTGTTGTAATACATATCGATGGGCAGTAAGACATAATGTAGACATTAGGCTAGAAAAATAAAAGTCCATATAAAAAAAATTGCAAAAATTTAATCAAAAACACTAATCCAATTTTTTGCATATGGCAATGTTCATTGTTTTTTTTAATATGGCGTCAATGAATTGGGCTTGATGAATATTAGAGTGTTACATTTAATATTTTAGGGTGTGAAAAAAAATTATGCTGGTCTGCGGCAGCTCCGTAGTCCCATGGTCTTCTTCGCACAATTCAGCCAAATTTTGGTTGTTGTTTCATCAATGATGAGACAGATTTCAGAAAAATGATGAGACTGACTCTAAAAATTAAATTGAAAAATGTGACGAATACCAATGGATGCCAGGGATGGTTAAAAAAATATTTCAATTTGAAAGAGTGTTATATGATATGAAGGGTAATTCTCTTTCATGCTACTTCTTCTAAAAATGTGTTTCAATTAAATTAATTAAGTAAATAATAATTAAATTAATTAAATTAAATAACTAAATAATAATAATTTAAGAATAATTAAATTAAATAGTTAAATAAAAGACTTGCTTATGTCATAACATATGTGTATTTTTCAATTATAATTTTCTACATATTCTACATCAGGGGTGCCCAGAAATCATGGAAGAGATGGCCAAAAATTTACAAGAACAAGAATGACTGGCCGCACGGAAAAAAAAATAAATAAACAGTATAAATTATGTTAAGATTTTTTATTCAAATTAAGTCGCAAACATGAAATTCTTGTGTAGTATTACTAATTCTTAGTTCGTTTTTCAAATTAATGTCAGTTAGTCTATTTCTATAGGAATTTGTTAGGAATATTTAAGTTTGAATTTAGTACGTACCAAAATATTGTACTTTTTTAAACGGAACTTATTATTATTGTGGTATTTTCTATTTTTATAATATTTTTACTGGCCGCACCAAATCATAAAACTGGCCGCATGCGGCCAGATGGCCGCAGTTTGGGCACCGCTGTTCTACATCAACAATTGTAGAATATTATTTGGAGGTCAACTGATTTAATTGAAGAAACTAGTAATCCATATTTTTTAACATTAATTTATAAAAGTTTTATTAAACTATGAAAACCAATAAGAATTATTTACAAAATATTCGATTTGACATGTAACAAGAATATTTTATTGATCTTAATAGGTTTTACAATTTTTTCTGTTGGAAATAACGGGCTTGCCAAAACATTGTATTGTATCACAACATTAGCATAAATAGCAAAACTTTTAACATAATGTCAATCTCTTGTTACTTTACGCAAATAACTTATTTAATAAGTGTAAAAGAAAATTAAAGAAAACAAAGTTTTTTATAATTTTACTGTTACTCTATATATATTTCAGCTTGATTAGGCCATCTTCTGGAGTAATCAGAGAAGATGGCCTAACAAGCTGAAATATATATAGAGTAACAGTAAAATTATAAAAAACTTTGTTTTCTTTAATTTTCTATTAAACTTATTAAATAAGTTATTTGCGTAAAGTAAGAAGAGATTGACATTATGTTATTTGAAAACTTACGCCAAGTGCCAACAGCAAACAGTGTTAATTATAGCAAAACTTTTGTTTACGGTTCCAAAAATCGCGCGTTAAAGTTATATAGAAAAATGTGATATTTTATATATTAAATTCCCATTTTCAAAATGTCACGCACCATATTAAACGCAATAAAATAATCTAGAGTTACTGTTTGTATTAACTGAACCCAAAATAATGCATATATTAATTTTCTTTTCCAACCGTGACCACATACAGTAAGTCGGTACTAAACCAATGACAGTTTATTGCACAACATTTATATGTTATTATTTTTATTTTATAAATAGTTCACGTGAATTTTCGTCTGAAATATTTGTCGCTAAGAATTTTTTTAGCTACGTTTCCGTCTTTCACTTTTTCTAACAAAAATATAAAAATTATCTCGCAAATATAGATACAGTTTATTAGGTTGCTACAGATTTTCGTCACGCTCATTTATTTGTAGATTTAAAAATGTTTGTTGAAGTTTGTGATATAAAGAGTTGAGAGATGCCATTTTTGACGAATGCCTGGTGTGAACATTTGTTACACACAAATATTTTTTGTATGATTAATTAAACAAGAACACGATTTGGGTTTTTTGTTTTTTAAGTGCATTAGAAAAATGCATTTTAGAAACTATTAATATCGTTTTTATGAACTTGTTTTACATAATTTAATATTATTTATTTTTAAACATTTAAATGTTTTGTAATATTTGCTGAATGGTTTGTCGAAGTAAGAGAAAAATAATGGCCGAGCGATTATAATAAATTATATGTTTAATGGAGTGGAGAGGTAAATTTTTTTATGAAATTTGATATGTGTTGAAGGAATTTTACAAGTGAAAATCAAGATTGACGATAACACGAAAGTCACTCTTTCGATTTGAATGAAATTTTGCGCAAATGACAGAAATTTTAAACAATGCAAAATATAAGTAAATATCGGTATGTAGTGTGTCCCTGTGACATTATGTTAAAATATCAATGTAAATTATTTTTTGTTCACTTTTTACTTGCATTTTTGTTATGGATTTTTGTTGTGAAATTTATTGTTATGTTCACTCTTTCACGAACTCATCACAATTCATCGCTATTCATCACTTAACTCCTACAGGTAGTGAATGAAAGCATCTTATTTTATTTAGTTTAACAAATAGCACTAAATTTATATTAATTTAATTAATCTAAAATTAATCTTATCTTGTTCGATTTTATTTTTAGCAATAAAAAATTTTGATTGTTATTCGCGAATGGCCGAATTTAAAGTGAAATAAGGGTTTTTTGTTATATTTCCTTTTCATGCCGCCGTCCAAATAAATGGAAAAAAGGTTCCATTAAACATAAATCGATTTTCAATTTAGATTTTCGAGTTTTTATAAATTGATTGAGTTTTATCAAGGTTCACAGATAGTTTATGTCATGCGTATAAGTAATTGTGTGATCGTAGAGATTAATTGTGTGTTTGTAGAGATTAAATACTTAGATTTAAATACATTAACCTCTACACCATCTTCAATTAAAGTTGAAAATTCGCCACTTTTGCTTAACAGAAACTGTTGGCAATATCAAGAGTTTTTAATTTTTGTTGTTTGATAAGCCGATGCCCATGCATTCGTATTATTCAAATTTTCCTGGGGTACACACAACCTAATTAACAAAGCTGTTTAGATCCTTGGCTATAGATATGATTTTCTGCTTCTTGGACCTGGATCAAGTGAATAGATAGTTTGCCACATATTGAATGAAATGCCGGACGACTTGGATTATACCTCAGTACTCATAAAACATAATGTTTAACAACATCCAGGATCGCATCTTCTAGAAATCTGGATATTGGCTCGTAGTCGTCAGTATATATGGAAAAACTATTAATATCTCAAGTCCGCTGTACAATCGTCAAACGGTATGCAGATATTTTCTCTCATCTCTGGACTGCGTGGGTATTTTCTGACATTTTTAACTCTCAACATTTTAAAACCAACGTCAATAAATTTCTTAAAAAAACTTGATTTATATTCTCAAACCCTAGTTAGCATAGTATTTTTGGATATTCAGAGACGTTAATTTGTAATCCGTTAATTATAACACTAAACATGCCTAACTTTGAATAAAAAAAAGCATAAATATTTTTGTTCATGCCTTATATTATATAGTTTTTTACCCATACTCAAAACTTCTGCGATCAAAACATCAGTATGTTGCAGTCGTGCCAATTAACAATTACCAATGATTAATACGACCTCTGCTAATTTATGAATTTGAAAACTGGAAATTGACTAGCAAAGTCAAGCCGTTGGTTGTAATCTGCCGGTGTTAGTTCTCGTTATACAAACTGAACTTTTAATGAACACTGTAATTTTAATCACAGCCAAATATCGAAATATAATCATAGTAGTTTAATCAATGAGTGTATAATGAAATAGTTTATTCTCAAGCAAAAGTTTATAATTGAGCGAAGCACAAGCGAGAATTTTAATTTGCGAGAGAATAAAATTCATTAAACACGAATCGATTACAATACTTTATTCTCTGACAAAGAATTGTGTATTATAAAAAATAAAAACATTTTCTTCAATTAAAACAATAAATCTTTATTGTTTTAATTGATAAATCAAATTTCTTATTAAAAAAACCCTGCTGATAAAAACGCCCATCTCATACAATCAACCAAGCTCAACTAAACGAAATAAGACAATTTAACTTAAAATTTGATTTTTGAACAAAACTTATCAAAGCAATTGTGATTATAATTTGAAAATAATTTTAATGAAATCAAAACAATTTGACCAATTGGAATTATACCAATTGAATAATGATAATTTTTTATAGGAAAAGTTTCATTAGACAATAGGTTAAGTTCATTAGGCTATAGGTTAGAAAACAATACAATAATACATACTATTACTATCGAAAAAACATACAATAAAGCTGATATAATAAATGGAAGAGAATAAAGTATTTTATTGAACAAATCATTTAAAATTGTAATAAATTGAACCTTTGAATTGAAAAAATTCCAATTACTTCTTTACTTACTTGAGTTTAATTGATCTCAAAAATCCCATATTGTAATAAATTTTATTTATATAGTTTTTTTAAAAATCTCAACTCGCGAAACACAAAATAAGATTTTTTCATGAAAAAAAGAGGAAAAAATAAAATAAATCAATTTCGCTAAATCACGGGTAAGAATAAGCTAAGGAACCAAACCTGGGCCAAGCCCGCGTAATAACTTTTTGGGTTTGGACCTGGCTAAAAATTTTCTAACGGTCCAAGATTGAACCAAGTTTCGACTGATGTCCTAGGTCAAGGTCTAGCAAATCAGACTTGGGCCAGGTCTGGAAAATCAGACTTGGACCAGGTCTACTAAACCAATTTTTTCCCCGACCTCGTTTAAATGTGTGGAAAGAGGTTGTATAAAAGAGTAACATATATAAAAATAAAGATTAACATAATAGGGATTGCACATGTTTACAATGCATTAGCCTGGCGAATAGCGCGTAATATAATAAATTAAGTCTTGGTTCAGTCTAGGCATAGCATAAATTTCACATTGGTCGCATAGTTACAGAAACTATATGGTGACATACCGTTGTGCACTTGACTGCATATGTTTGGATCGTGCTTGCCAATGTATTGATACGATTCTACATAATCGCAACGAAATACAAAACAAAATTTTATTCGACCTCAAACCATATACAATATTTCAATTAAACAGCTGTAATAAATTCCAAAAAGGATTGAAGAAAACAAAAACATAATTCATCATAATTTCTAGAGCTTCTTTTGTCAAGAATGGATCTTCCTAGAATATACGAGAAATTAAGCAGAATTATATATAAGAAATTCCTTTTGTGGAATGGGGGTTAGTTGTAAATAGACTGCGATATTGTAAATAATCTAAGTGAAATGTGATTATGCTTAAGTAATTGTGAATAAAGTTTTAAGTGTTATTAAAGAGAGATTTTGAGTATTATTTTGCACGCTGTGAATTGGAAATCTCTACAATAAACCGCTGGAGTTTTTAAGCTGTTGAATATTCTTGTTAAATAATATTGTTTGACGAATTGTTTTGCTGTTGTTGTGAAACTATAACGGCGTTAAATGCTTGATATAACCTAGTGTTTTTGCTTACAAATCAGTTATCGAATCCAAAAGATGATTTGGGAATTACGTTTATTGAATTGAGAGTAAGACTAATTCGAAGTAAGGTTGAAAAATGTGACAGTATTATAAATCTTACTTTCATGTTTGTTTATATCGCATATCCAATAAATTAAAACTATCTCGTTCGCTTTAGTATCTATAAACTAAAGCCTAAGAACACCAACTATATTATCCCTATAGCATATTTAGTTATACTTTATTTGTCGTAAAATGTTGATGTCGGCCGTACGTGCATGAAGACAAAAGGTATGGTATGTACAAATCCTAACTGCTACATATGCCATTCGTCGTGATTTCGTTAATCTTATTCGACGTTTGCTATTTTTGATCTGCCTTTGTCCAAATGTACGCATGGAGGGATCAGTTTTTATTAATTTGTTAATTTTTTTCTATTTTTTTATCCACGGGTGTGACAACCCCGCGCACTCCAGTCCCTGTTATCGGCACATGAGTTAACGTGAGATATCACATACCACTGGCAATAGCAGTGAGATATCACTAGCCAAGGTGATATCTTAGGGGTGCTGGCGGATGAACTGTATTCACTCAACGGTAGCACTCTCAATCTTAGCTAATGAATATTCCTTGATGCTGAAACGCTGTAGCTTGCTCGAAGAAACGAGCTTTCATATAACTATATATCTGAGCTTTAATCATTGAAAAATATACTGCGTCCCATAATCAAGGATTATGCCATTAGCTGGACTATTGGCAAACCAATTTTAGTTTTGTTCCTGCAAATTTTAAAACAAATTTGCTTTTCATCTCTTATTTTATTTTTATTTTCCCTATCCTATCACGAAATATTGGCCTATTTCATATTTTATATGTGATAGGATTTATAGCTTAGTTGTCCATTATTTAACAAAAAATATTAAAAAAACAAAAAAAACAGATTTGCGTCCATTAACATCCTTAGAACGCATGTTGTTGCGGGACCTTGGTCTTAAAAGGTTTTTATGTGTTGTTGTGACACATATTGTAATGCCTACACATCACATTTTATAAAAAAAAAAAATTATATTGCTTTAAGTGTTTCAACGTTGTCAACGATGTTGGTGATGGTGATGACAACTAACGTGTTTTCTAGTCTGATAGTATTTCTGGTTGTGCTGACTAGAAAAGGAAACTTTCGTTCAATCTTAATTTAAGTTTGATTCTAAGTTTTTAAATTTAAATTTGAGTCCTTATTTATGGCAATGAGTTTTTTCTTTTGTTTTGAACACTGAACCTACTAGTGATTCACTAACCAGAAGCAATTGGAGGACTACGTGCCTGGCAGAGTTGTAGTCCGACGAGCTTCAGTCGTGTGTGTTCGAACAGTAATATTCGCCAGCTATATAGTCAAAAATTCACGCAAAAGAGACTGAACGGAATTAAATAAGCAAACCAAAGAGGAAGGATCTCTGATGACCCCAAAGACCGAGGAAACTACTACTCCTACAATTATTACATTTAAAATATTTTTTTTTCAATAACACAAAAACTGTGCATTTAAAAATTTTAAAAAAAATTTGTAATATTTCTTAAATTAAGTGCTCTTTCATGTTACACCCCACTCATTTGGGTCAAAAATGGTTATTTTACCCTCCCCACACCCATCCCATAAACACACAGAAATATAATTATTTGAGTCTTCGCCATGATTTTCATTCAAAATTTACCAATATTCCTGTCGTGAATTTTTTCAAATTTTTTTGTCGATCATCGTCGAAACGTAGGGGGCGGGACGATCTGAATTTTGTACTTTCTTGTCCATAACTCAAAAATTGTGCATCCAAAAATTCTAAAAAAAATTGCAATTATTTTTAAATTAAGTGTTCTTTCAAATGATACCCCAAATCGCTTGGGTCAAAAAAGGTTATTTTACCCTCTCTACCCACGTCCCCTAAACACATAGAAATATAATTATTTAAGACTTCGTTATAATTTTCATACAAAATTTACCAAATTTCCTAAGTCTATGAATTTTTTCAAATTTTTCTGTCAATCAGTGTCGAAACGTATGGGAGGGGAACGGTCTGAATTTTGCACTTTTTTGACAATAAATCAAAAACTGGGCACCGCAAAATTCTAAAAAAAATTGCAAAAAATTCTAAATTAAGTGGTCTTTCAAATGACACCTCACTCGCTTGGGTCAAAAAAAGTTTGTTTTTACCCTCTTTACCCCGGTCCCCTAAGCACACAGAAATATAATTATTTGAGACTTCGCTATAGCTTTCGTACAAAATTTACCGAATTTCCTAACTCTGTTAATTTTTTAAAATTTTTCTGTCAATCAGTGTCGAAACGTATGGGAGGGGAACAGTATGAATTTTGCACTTTTTTGACAATAACTCAAAAACTGGGCGCCGCAAAATTCTAAAAAAATTGCAGGAATTCTAAATTAAGTGTTCTTTCAAATGACACCCCACTCGCTTGGGTCATAAAAGGTTTTTTTTACCCTCTTTACCCCGGTCCCCTAAACTCATAGAAATATAATTATTTGAGACTTCGCTATAGTTTTCGTACAAAATTAGCAATTTTCCTACCTCTGTGAATTTTTACAAATTTTTCTGTCAATCAGTGTCGAAACGTATGGGGGGGATCGGTCTTTTTTGGCCCTTTTTTAACAATAACTCAAAAACTGGGCATCGCAAAATTCTAAAAAAAATTGTTTTGTTTTCTAAATTAGGTGCTCTTTCAAATGACAACCCACTTGACCACATTTTAAATAGTGTTTTTACCCCTCCTCATATCCACCCCCCTAATAAATCTAATTATGAGTATATGACACTTTTATATATTTTTTATTAAAAACTTACTAATTATTCTATCATTCCAAATACATTTGAAAATTTTCGATCAGTTAGGTTCGGAGCTAATCGAGGTAAGAAAACACGAAAAAATATACCCTACTTGAATCTATAAGATTAGATAGATGGATAGATAGATACCCTACTTGAATCTATAAAAAAATGTATTTTCTCAAAGGTCTCACATCGTACCCTGTAAACCAAACGAAAACCACTTTAGTTTTATTTGTATCCGTCATTTCTTGTGGACAGATTAGTTTTATACGCACCTCAAATTTCAAGTTCATAGCATTTATTTTATAGTTTACGAGATAATCGATATAATGTGAAAAAACTCGTTTTACTCTCACCAATAGTGTTCCCTAAAAACGGAACCCTAAAAAACTTTTTTCTTAAACTGGCATAGCAGTTTTCGTTATGCATGATGGTCGGCCATCGATAGATAGGCATTTTTAGGGTTGCGTCTTTTAATAGGAACACTATTGAGGAGAGTTATACTATGTCTTCACGTAGCAATTAATTGGTTACTACAATATATTGTTCAGATCAATTAATTCTAGTTTCAGTCTTGACTATAAAAATTATTTGGCAATATTTTGAGCTGACACTTAGTGGTCAATACTAAAACTAGCTGACTACAAATTTTATGTTTTTAATTTGTTCAAATTATTATTAATTGCAGGATATTTTTTGAATCTAGACGGTAAAAAATTGTTGAAATTAATTTTCGTTGCACACAAAACGATTACCATTAATTCACTAAAATGTATTTAATAAATTAACTAAAATTAAACAAAAAACATTTTCATAATGACAAACCAAAATACTTATCAGTATTTGCCATTTGGAAAAATAAAAATATTTCAAAAATGTTTTCAAAATCTCGGCGCCATAACGAAGCCTACCAATAGCAGAAAAACATAGCTAATAATGTGATGAAAAAGTATAGTTAATAATTGAAATAGTCCTAAATATTATTAAAAATTTTAATAATATATTTTGAATTTAAAAACTACAGAAAATATATAAAAATATTCTAACATCATTTGGAGCCACTAAAGTATTCCAAACGTCAATAACGAAAACTAAGATAATTGACTACAATAATACTTCGGTCTGAAAGACCTAAGTATTACATTCATGAGCGCAAAGTGAAATTCTTACCCCCACTTTTTTTGGCATTTCTCGACGTTTTAGGACCTACTGATTCTAAAAAAGCAAAAAAAAAAAAATGTATGTCTGTCTGCCGGCCGGCCGTCCGTCCGTCCGGCCGGCCGCCGTCATTACCTACGCTGCAGGGAAAACGGCAGGAGGGATTTCAAAAATTTTTTTTCTAAAAATAGGTATTCACAAGGGACAGGTCCGAAAGGACGCTGTGCTCAATAACTGTACCGGAAGTGTGTCAAAAAAATCATTATGCATGTCAAAAATAGCAAATTTTCATATTTTTGGCTTAAAAAACTGTCATTTTAAGTGATTACGAGTAGGAACATTAAATTTGGAGAAATCCTGATGGTCAAGATTGGTATGTGAGATCAAAAACTAGATTATTGCATTATAAGTTTGTCAAAAAAATGTTGTCAAGTGTGTCAAAAGAAAGATTTTTATTTATTTTTTTACCTAATTTTTTGGAAAAAATATAAAATTAATTGTTTGTTTGAAATGAAATTTTATTATTATTATTGAGAATTATGGCATTATAAGTTTGTCAAAAAATGTTGTCAAGTGTGTCAAAAGAAAGATTTTTATTTAGTTTTTAACCCAATTTTTTGGAAAAAAGTAAAATTGTTTGTTTGAAATGAAATTTTATTATTATTATTGAAAATTATGGCATTATAAGTTTGTCAAAAAATGTTGTCAAGTGTGTCAAAAGAAAGATTTTTATTTATTTTTTGCCCAAATTTTTAGAAAAAAATAAAATTAATAGTTTGTATGATATTTTATTATTATTATAGAGAATTATGGCATTATAAGTTTGTCAAATAACTAATGTCAAGTGTGTCAAAAAATGATTTCATTTATTTTTTTAGCCAATTTTTTGGAACAAAAAATGTAGCTGTTTTTATGACGTACATAATTGTAATTTAAAATGAAATTGGACATGGAAATTTTTGAATTTGTTATAGTTTTTGAAATATTTTTGGAATTTTGAAAAAGTTTGTATTTTTGATTTTGTAATAATTTTTGCAATATTTTTAGAATTTCGGCGAAAGTTTTAATTTTTGATTTTGTAAGAATTTTTCGAATATTTTTCGAATTTTGAAAAATTTTTAATTTTTGATTTTATTATAATTTTTGGAATTTTGAAAAATTTTTCAATAATTGATTTTGTAATAATTTTTGCAATATTTTTAGAATTTTGGAAAAAGTTTGAATTTTTAAGAATTTTTGAAATATTATTAGAATTTAGAAAAAATTTAAATATTTGATTTTATTCTAATTTTTGGAATTTTGAAAATTTTTTCCGGCAACGTATTGATGTTTCGTGCTAGTTTTGTAATAAATTTTTAAACAGAGATAAAAAATACTTGTACTTTAACAAAGAGTTATGTGTGATATACATCGCTGCCCAGAACTAAAACCCATGTCCTCATAAAAGTTTTTTGTCGAAAACTATATCAAAATCCTTAACCCAGACCGAAGTCTTGATATCTCAGAGCTGTAAGATTTCAGCCCCTCCATATTTTTTAGTTGAAAACATAACTATTGTAGTCCTCAATTATTGCCATATTTTACGTCTTCACGCATCAATTAATTGCAGTGTAGGATAATTGTAGTCAATTAATTGCTACGTCAAGACATAGTATTAAACGTGTTTTCCCCTTATGTCGACTATCGCCGCGTAAAAACTAAACAGCCCAAATAAAATGTCGGATTCAAAAATAAATAAAATTGTTTTCGTTTGCAATGTGAAACCTTTATGGGTTGCAATGTGAAACCTTTAAGAAAATATATTTGTTTACCGAGTTATGTAGATCCGACCGTGGGAAAATGTCATGTTTCGGAGTTTACCGAGCGAAAAGGCGTTCGAATCGCTGATAAAAAAAGATGTCGGACTCTTCAAGGATAGGCGCCCCACGAAGCACAAAATATGTGGCAATCATCAAATGTAAGGGGTGAGGGCCTGATAAAAGCTCTTAACGAAAACTAAAGCGAAGTCTAAAATAATTATATGTATTTCTGTAGAAATATAATTATTTGAAACTTTGATTTTCAAAACATTTGATTATACTTATTAATAAGAGTTCAGAACGGTCTACAGTCTATGGGTGACAAATCAAATTTCTTAGAATTTGAAAACCGAAAATTAAAAAAAAACCGAATTCGAGTAGATTAAACTTTTATACTGACTTTATTACTTCAATATTGAGTAGTGGTCTGAAAAAAAAATAAAAACTATTGCATAAACAAAAATACTTGAATGCTGCAACATCAGCAGCATCAATCCATCAACCTAATTTTTATTATTTATTTAATATTTTATACAACAATTATAATAAATTAAAAACTTCCATTTCCTTCTATTATAAAAAAATAACTACAAAATAGAATTTTCCATTTTCTTTCAAATATAACAATTACAAAAATAACAAGATAACAATGGGGATATCAATCAATTATACAATTTGTATAGATTCGAAGATGTTTTTGTATGAAAATTTGAAAGGTTGTATGTTTTTATTACAACAGTTATTCTATTTTCATATATTTCATTTTTTGTTCGTACTTTTTGTTACTTTCACATTTTCTTTAATTGCTAATTATGTTTTGTTTGGAAAGAAAGTAAGGGTTTAAGGCACTTAATGTTTTTTTTAATGTGCTAAATATAGTGCTAATAAAATAAAATACAAATCAATGTTCCTAGTATTCGGTCATCACAGAGTAGCCTACTGTAACACTAAAACATATAATTACCAAATCACAACAGAAATTGTTTTGTTTCACAACCAACCTCTTTGTCGACCTTGTACAAATGACAAACAAATTGATCACTAATGTCATTCATGTTAATTACCTTAGTCATACTGAAAAAGTACAGTTGGTTTCGTATTCATCACCGGTTTCAATAATACAACTATTAGATAATCTCATTAAAATAAATTTCCATAAAGTAATTGTTAATTAATGCTAGTAATCAAAATCTAAGTTACTTCTTATTGGTTAAGGTTAAATTGAAACCAGTTATGCATGAATATATAAATCCTATTAAAAGTCCGATCGGGTTCTTCACAAGTTCAAATATTATTAACAATAAAAATATATAAATTGAATTTTATGAAAGATAAACAGCAGGCTTAGAACTTATCGTTATTGTTCGTTGAAACTTTTGTTTTGTTCTTCTAAATTCTTAATCCGCCTTAATTTTTTTATATTTTGAATATATAAATTTTGTATGTATAATATAACATTTTTAATAAACGATTCGGAATGGGTGAATGGCCTCCTGTCTATTATAGCAGGCAAATTTAAAGCAAAATGATCCGGTTTGTTATAGTTTGGTCAACAAACAATAACCAGATTCCTTAATGAAAGTTATGTAAACGATTTTTTGGAATATTCAAACGTCCACAGTTAAAAAAAATTTAAGACATGTTAACCTCATCTCGAAGTTAGCAGTTTTATATTCAAACAAAAAAATATTGTCAAACAATTTCACGGTGATTTGGTAAACATTTGTCCTGACAATAGAATGATGTTGTGTTACATACAGATGGTGACCCTAAACAGCATATTTGATCGGATTATCGAACTGTATATCTAGTTGGCAACGTTGATACCGTGTCTTTATATTCATGGCGTTTTTACTTCGTTCAATGCAACTATGGTGGCCTTCCTTACTCACTCGAAAATATTCTGCTTACAGCTTTATTTCCTGTCCAGAATATCACCTTTTCCTATATTCACATTCTGCTTAGAGTTAGTAGTGCCTCTGAAGAGTAAAGACAATGTCTTAATATCAATATTCTCTCTTATTGTCTTATTGAGTTGCTTTCGTAATATTGAGGTTTACAACTGTATTTACTACTTCATAAGTTCGGTTAGAAGTGGATAGTCTGCCCTTGTTAAAATGTTATCTATTTCTAGGGAGATTTTATGTGAACGATTGCCTATTGGAATTCACTTGAATTTTGCAATTCGTAATCATTTTTTCAGTTTCTCTTAGAAGATCTATTTGAAATTATTTGTTGTGTGTTTCGTGCCGGAATTCGGGGACTCATCAGAGACACCTGTTCAAATCCCTGATGCTATCTATTTCTTATTTCGATTCTCGATCCTAAATCCAAGGTTTTATCCTAATGCTAATACAAGCTAGAGCTAGAGCAATCGTAATGCTAATACAATAATGGACTAATAATTTTTGCTCGATACTATTATAGATGTAAGCCTTTGACCGTGCAAACTAGCAGACTTCAGTAATTCTGTTTCCTAGAGTATTTAGTTACTTCTTCCTTTATTCATGTTTCTTATACCACTTCCTGCTACTCCAGATAATCAACTTACCATACTAATATCTGCAGTTGCTGTGTCTTTGTGTCACAGTATTCTTGATCGCTCCTAAAACTTGCAATTATTGATCGTCGTTACAATATAGTCATGTTCAATATAATCAAAACATGATTCAATCAAAGTTTTTGAAAGTTGCTACGCTGTAAAAAAATTAAAGTAGTTAACGTAGTTAAGTAGTTAATGTCATCCGAAGCTATCCAATAAATCGTTTTCATAAACTCGTTAAATCGTTGTCATAAACACAACACAAAACAATCTTGGTTTGCAAGAAATAAGAATTTTTAGAGTTTTCGAAATAAAAATAGGATTTATACCGAACCTCAAATAAACGTTCACACACTTCGGCATTACGAATAACGAGCTTATAAAATCATCCGAAAAAATGATCGGAATAAAAATCGAAGCACTTTTGTCATACGATCAACTCAAAGTTACTTGCTGTGTTATAAAAACCCTTCTAGAGGATTTGAAAAAAAAGTGATGGTATTTTTTTTTAATTATATGCGAAATAAACGGATCGTGCCGTATTATCTACAAATCAAACCATCAAAATCGCTAAATCGAAAAATATCAATTAATTGTAAAATAATAAATCATTCTTCCAAAAAACTAAAGAATCAGAAGGACTTCTTTGTCCGAACTGCATACAAATGGAATAGTTTGCCGGAATCCTTAGTCTCAGGTGGCTTCAACCCGCAGAGGTTTAAAAAAGTGTTCATCAACTCCTTAGAACGCGAGTTGTTGTGGGACCTAGGTCTTAAAGGGTATTTATGTGTTGTTGTGACACATATTCTAAACCCTATTACACAACACTTTTTATTTTAAAAAAAAAATATATGTTTATTCTCTTCCATTTATTATATCAGCTTTATTTGTTTGTTTTTTCGATTATAATAGTATGTATTATTGTATTGCTTTCTAACCTATAGCCTAATGAACTTAACCTATTTTCCTATAAAAAAATTATCATTATTCAATTGGTATGATTCCAATTGGTCAAATTGTTTTGATTTCATTAAAATTATTTTCAAATTATAATCACAATTGCTTTGATAAGTTTTGTTCAAAAATCAAATTTTAAATTAAATTCTCTTATTTTGTTTAGTTGAGCTTGGTTGATTGTATAGGATGGGGTTTTTTTATCACCGGGTTTTTTTTTAATAAGAAATTTCATTTATCAATTAAAACAATAAACATTTATTGTTTTAATTGAAGAAAATGTTTTTATTTTTTATAATACACAATTCTTTGTCAGAGAATAAAGTATTGTAAACGATTCGTGTTTAATGAATTTTATTCTCTCGCAAATTAAAATTCTCGCTCGTGCCTCGCTCAAATTTTAAACTTTTGCTTGAGAATAAACTATTTCACTATACACTCATTGATTAAACTACTATTATAAATTTTACGAATTTATTTATGAATTTTGTTTGAACATTTTTAATCCTGTTCATACTTTCAAATAGTATTTTAATCGATCAGTGTGTAATGAAATAGTTTATTCTCAAGCAAAATTTTAAAATTTTAAATTTGCGAGAGAATAAAATTCATTACACACGAATTGATTACACTACTTTATTCTCTAACAAAGAATTGAGGATTATATAAAATAAAAACATTTTCTTAGAACAAACAATAAACAATAAATCTTTATTGTTTTAATTGATAAATCAAACTTCTGATTAAAACAAACCCTGATGATAAAAAAAACCCTACCCCATAGAATCAATCAAATTCAACTAAACGAGATAAGCGAATTTAACTTAAAATTTGAATTTTGAACCAAGCGTTTTAAAGCTATTGTGATTATAATTTGCAAATAATTTTATTAAAATCAAAACAATTTGACCAATTGGAATCATACCAATTGAATAATGATAATTTTTTATAGGAAAATTTTCATTAGACAATAGGTTAAGTTCATTAGGCTATAGGTTAGAAAACAATACAATATAATACATACTATTATAATGAAAAAAACATACAAGTAAAGCTGATATTAATAAATGAAAGAGAATAAAATGCTTTTATTAAATACATAAACTTACAAAAAAAATACGATTATTCTTTTATAAATGCTGGTTTATAGTATACATAAACGGGGTATCAAACGATAAACATGTTATAAATATATCATATTATTTGTGAAAAAATTTATAAATTTCATAAATAATTTGGTTATAAATTTTATAAACAGCGTTTGTGATCCTTTATGAATTTTTTTTTTAAGTGCATACAAAGTTATATGGAAGTTCGTTTCTTCCAGCAAGCAATAACACACAACATCAAGAAATATTTTATAGTTAAAATTGAGGGTGTCAACGTTGAATACTGAATAGAATTCATCCACCAGCAGCTCTAAGATATTATCTTGGTTACTGATATCTCACTGCTGTAACTGCTGAGTCTCAGCTATTGACATATGAATTAACGTGAGATATTAAAATATACATAAGGACCTATATCATCAATAAAAATAATTTGATTGTTCAAACTTAACTCGAATTTTATTGAAAGTTTTGGAAAAGGATATAGGCTAATATGCTAAACAATTTATTTATTTAGTCCTTTAGGTAACCTGATTTATGTTTACTTTCATGGTGATGTTTAATATCATACATTTTATTTTTGTCTTTCTTGCGTTAACAATGATTTTGATGTTTTCTTTAGTTTTAAACATAAATGCCCGTTATTATTATTTTTAATAAATTAAGAATCACATATTCGCAACAATATAACGTTTCATGAAAACAATCAGTTTAAAAAATTGCACATAGAACGACGGTTTCTCTTCTTTGTGGTAGGTATAGATATGCTTGAGGATAAAAATAAATACAACTGATAATTCTGTCTCACATTTTCAACTAACCCTAAATCCACCGAATCAATCTAATAAAACTCAATGAACTGCTCTATTTCTTGAATTGCAATACGCAATAAATAAATAAATCATCTTACAATTTCTAACAAACCTTATTTTACTTGTACACACAAAAACCAAAATAATCAAACCGTGAATAATCAACCTGTATTACAAAATCATCAACTTTCATTATTATTCTTTAAAACAATAAAATGAAATTTAATTAAATTTAAAATAAATAGAAATAATCCAACAATAAATTAAACTTTTTCGTAAGACAAATAAAAATTAATAAATTATGTAACACTAACAATTAAGTAAGGCAACATAGAAGAATTGATTATGTTTTCTAAACGTAAACATCCTGTGTCCACTACTATTCGATCGCGATTGCAATAACTAAGTTCATTATTCAGGGCGTGCAGCAATGTTGAATCTGATCTTAAACAGAAAAAATATTTATTTGACAATGATTTTGTTTGCTTTATTTTTGCAAGATTGCAAATTCTAGTTTTGTAATTTATATTAATTGACTTAAATCATTATGGTTTATATAGTTGGTTTTTGTTGTAGTTAAAAAAATGGATTTCCTTTCATTTTCAATCCGAAAAGTGAATTTGTTTCAAGACATTTATCATTTTTTGTTTGGGTTAATCTGAGATCATCTCAGACGTTCGTTAATTATATATATGTATATATTTTTTGTTCATCTTTTATTTGTTTCATTTAGTTGAAATGCTAATGTGACAAATGTTTGAAAGTAATTGCAAAATTTTTTTAATAAATTATGTTATTAATCGTGGCAACACAATTAGTGTAATTCATTACTCATTAGGTATTTGATGCCGTATGACTCATTAACTAAACCGTAAGATTTAAATTGTTGTTTATGTCATAGCTTTTAGTCGTTCAGTACATTAGTTGGGATTATTGACATTTTTTCGTCCATGTTTGAAATATATTTTTGAAAACTGAATGATTAGTAGTACATATATATTAAAAAATAAAATACAGTTGTAATCACTCTGTCAATAGATCAAAATAAACAAAATGTCTGTAATGTCTACGAAACCAAAGTGGCTATCGCCCAAGACAATTTGTTAAATTTTAGATCAATTCACGCGAATAACAATATAAAAATTGAAAAAAAATTATCAATAATAATTTTTAACCTCTTGACCACAAAAATTCTAGTTTTTAGTTTCTAGAGCCTCGAAAACTTCGACAGTGAACTTTTCTACAATACATTTATTCTTCAAAGCCAAAATTGTGATGTTTCGACCACAGGCGAAGTGGCTTTGATGCTAGGGAAGTACTGCATCCATTTGAAACAATCCCTAAATTTATTGTTTTTTTAAACAGAGGTTTTATCAAATAACATTCTACAAACTTTAGTATAATGTCCATACTTTAGTAGTTATTTAAAATAAATCTTCAAATTTTCTGTAAAATTCTACAATATGTGTTATTATTATTTCAATATGTTTTTGGGCAAGATTACTTTATCTTAGGCCCCGGCCAATATTTTTTTTTATGGCACTTTTATAAGCATATTACAAAAAAAAATTTTTGAAAATCAGTCTCGGGGACCAAGATATAGGCCTTTGAAAAAAAATATCGTATAAAAGTACACTTTTTTTACCGAATGTTGCAATCCAAATGACGTTTAATGTTATTTTTGATATATAATTTTAAAGAATCAACATGAATAACTTAAAAAAAAATAATTATAACCTTCGGGGCCCATGTTATGACCATTTGAGGCAAGATTACTTTAACTTAGGCGCGAGTGGATTTTTTTTATTATTTTTATCGTAAATTAAGAAAATTTTGTAAAAGGGACAGTTTTGATCGTTTGTCTTATAAGCACATAGGAAATAAAGCAAAAATAAGTAAAAAATAAAATTTTTTTGTCAAAACCAGTGCAATTTTGTATGGATTTTGCTTTTTTCAAACGCCTGTATCTTGGACCCCGGGGCTCCGATACAACTTGTTTTGGTTTTATTGGCTTCAGTGAGTGATTCTCTATCAAATAAAAAAAAAATCTTGGGGCCTAAGAAAAAGTAATATCCCCTGTTTTTGCCTTATATTAGTTTATAAAAAAACTTTAATATTTATTTTCGTCGTAAATTAAATCTATTTATGACAAAACTCAAGACATGCTAATTTAAATAAATTTAAAACTTTAAAAAATTATTTATTTGAAATTAGAACTAATATTGTAAAATCTTATATTCTTTTTTATTTCTTTTCAGGTAAGTAAAATGCACCAATAAAAACCTTCAATTCAGCATTACTAAGTGAATATGGTGTGACGTAAGGATTTATTTGGATTTGTAATTCGTATATCACGGCATTAAGAAAGGTGACTGCTGTTATTTTTGTTGAGTAAAGGGCCCCTTACACCTGCAAGCATGTCTGACCAGATCAGCTGTCAAACATGCTTGTATAGTGAGTCGAAATGAAGAGAGTATGGATATGGTCGAGTCGAACATTTAGTAAAAATTTAACTAAAAATAAGAAGTTTTCTGAATTTATCCTAGTTTAGTTTCATTTCATTATATGTTATTATATTGATTTTTGAACCAAATATATAATTTGATGTATAATTTTTAATAAACATCTCTGCTCAAAACTAAAAATAATGTCCTCATAAAAGTCTTTTATCGAAAACTGTATAAAATCCCTTAAAACAAACCGAAGTTTTGTAATCTCAGAGCCTTGAGATGACCAATTCATATCGTTTTATTATAGTCCAGAAAACATTACAGAAATCTTTATCATTTACGTTTATCATTTAATCAGAAATCTTTATCATTTACGCGTACATTTTGCTTTTAAATAATTACAACTTTCCAACTTTCCTTTTTAAAATGCTTCTAAGAAATCTTTTCCATTTAGTCTATAAATGCTTCCTTTCAATAAATACATACAAGTTTTTTGAAAAAACAACATTTTACCCAACACGATCTGATATTTTCCAACTGTTCATGTTAGTTGCCAGTAGCTGAAACAGGATTCTCTCATATTTCATGTCCAATTTCATGTTTAATTATATTATATGTCATCCAAATAATTACTTTTATTTGTCAAATGGGCTAGGAAACAAAATGTTCCCATTATATGTTTGTTAAAAAATTTGGGTAGGAAAATGTATGAAAATCATTTTTGACACACTTTTTTGACATATTTATAATAAAATAATTAAGCTCCTGATACAACATAAAGTAAAAAGACACCATTTAATTTCCATTTTTTCACGGCGGCGGCTGCAAAATGATATTACATTTTAAATGCAGATGATGAATTTGTTTTAAATACCATGATGCATGCCGCTGCGTTCATATTAATGAATCTCAATAAATCAAAGCCATATATAGATAATTTTGTGTATTAAAAATGAATTAATGTTATATGTTTACTAAGGGATATTTTATTTTTATAAAACATTTACAAAACGTTCGTCAAAAAAATTATACATTTAATTCGAAACCAAAATGTTTGTGTTTTGGTGTCAAACTATAGGCTAAACATTAAAAGTATCACTTAATCTCCTAAATAAATAATAAAGCATTACCAAAGGAAAACAAGTAGAAATATATAGTGAGCTAATATCCATAATAGTAGTTTATGTAACAAGTACGCAAAATATGGTTTAGCGGACGAATCGTAATGTTTCCGGACGAGGCGCTAGCCGAGTCTCTAATATGAAGATGAGTCTGCTAAAGCCATTTGCGTACGTGTTGCATACAACGTTTTTTTGTATTAGCTCTAGGGATTTTTTTTCTAAATTATTGCTTAATTTGTATTCTTGCGTACCTAAAAATTTGATTTTTGAACAAAACTTATCAAAGCAATTGTGATTATAATTTGAAAATAATTATAATATAAAATGAAAACAAATTTTGAATCCGCTAAAGTGTTGTCATAACGACTTTAAGTACTAGGCCGCTAAAATACAATTTTGCGGACTCTAAACAGTTCTAAGACTGTGTTCCAATCCATGCTATTCAGTACCAAAATTTTATATTGTACTAAAACTGTCAAATTGGCAATTTCATCGTTCCAATCCAAATATATTCTAAATTGGCAGTTAAACATTGTTTTGTTTGTTTTTTCATTTAATGTTAAAAACTAGAATTATATACTGTCTGTCCGACGAGGAGATCTCAATATAAAATATTTAGTTGCTATATTATATGATTATATAAGGCATAAAAATTTAGAATTAAATGGCGGAAATAGTCAACTAAATTTTTGACAATTTCAATTTAGAATTTTAGTACTAAATAGCATGGATTGGAACACAGTCTAAAAGTAATCATTTTTCGGAGCTAATACTAAAAAAAACTTTAATTGATTGGTTAGTCATCTCATAGCCATGTTATAGATTTATATATCTGTAGGTGGGAGGTAAACTACACCAAGTCCAATTTTTTCAAAATACGTTTTTTTATACTGTTAGAATCAGGATTTCTCTACCGAGAGATTAATAGCACTGAGTCCTAACTAGTGTAGTTTTCGAGAGAGAACAATTTTTAATGACACCAAGTCCATAGTCCATAGTCCATTTTCAAACAGTTTTTTGGCTTTCCTGTAAAATTTTAAAAATGTGACTTGGTGTAGTTTACCTCCCACCTACAGATATAGTTCTATATTATAACATTATGCTATACATTCTATATTCTATAAATACTAAGCAAAGCTGTAGGATACAGCAAACTACAAACATCAATTACTACAAACATCAATTCAGTAGTACGAGAAAAGCAAAAAAATTTTTTACAGGAAGTGATAAACCAAAAGTTGGGACGCAGAAGGGTCTGAACCGCACTAAATGTTTATGTACCAAGTTTCATCTAATTCGATTATCAGGTACAGATGCTATTGAGCTTTAAAAAAACAGGTCCTCCAACCACTTTGTTCGATATCGCTAAAAAAACTAATCAGCTCCTTGCCATACATATTTGCATTTTGTTTCAAAGTGTCATCAAAATTCATTCACGAACGAATGTTGTATGCTCCCAACAAACATTGAAAACATAGTGAAAAAACACCTGTTGTATGGTAAACCCCCAACCCTTTATCCAAAGTACTTCAAAAACTGATGAAATCTTTCTCATGTTACTTGAAAGCTTTTAACAATTTTTCTTGAAAATCGATCGGTAATTGTCGGCTACAGTAGGGATAAACATCTGAATTTTTTTTTACCGCAAGTAACAAAGCGGAAGTTGGAATGCAGAACTGTTACAAATAATACTCTCAGCATATATACCCTACCCCATGTCCCTACCACTTGTCCCAATATCGTCCATATAAACTAAACAGTTCTTTTTCATTCAAATCTCCATCTTTTCTCAAAGTAGCATCGAAATTGATTAATGATCGAAGTGTGTATGTTTCTAACAAACTTTAAAGACAAACTATTAATAAAATTAAAAATTAAAAATAAACAGTAAAAAGTATATTTTTAAATATTGCATTTTAACTAGAAAAATTGTAAATTATAAATTATACAGAACTAATTAGCTGTCAAATTATATTGATATTTTAATTCTATTTATGGAACTACAAAAAAAACAGCTATTCGTCTTTTCGGCCCTTACCATTCACAATATGTATAGTAGAATTTTTTTGCCTGCGAACACAAAATTTGTTTGTTATGCGCATATTGTTTGCACATGCGCTTGCACATGCGCATATTGTTTGCACATTCAGTGTTTCGATTAAAATATTAAAAAAAACTATTGGGGTCCCATTGAAATGGACAAAAAAAAACGCATAAAATTTATAAATTACTATTGAAATTCAACCAATTATAATAGAAACCCATGGTAAAATGAAAATAAGGTATTCTCACTAGAGTGACAGCGATGCCATTTTGATTTTGATTGACGTCATTCAGAGTTTTATATAATACGTTTGTTGCTATTATCAATGAGAAAAGCTATTGTTTTTAAATTAAAAATATATTTAGTATGATTTATAAGTTAATTTATTAGTTAATGAAATGATTGAAATTAATTCATTCATTAATTAATGAACTTTAGTATTTGTTTTACTATTAAAACATATACAAATTTAAATGCCGAACTACGTTAAAACCAAAAGTTTTCAACAAATGTGAAAAATCATACTCAAAACATAAGGTTTTTTAATTTCCAGAAAAATAAATCAATTTGTAGTGGATAGAATCATGTGGAAAAAGAAAATGTTCGTATTTATTATAAGATAGTTTGTTCCTTACACTTCACTGAAAATGATTGAACTTTAAAAGACAAACTTTTAAATACTCTAATGAGTAAAAGATCGTTGAATTGATCGTTGAAAGTGGAACCTTATCTTAGAACATACAAGGAAGTGGTTACTTCCAATAATTGCACATATAAAGCAACGGTTTAAAATCGGTTTAAAAACATAAGTCTGCTTATGAATCGATCGATGCGAAAAGAAAGTACTGGCAATTCTCAAATTATTTGATAATGCAAACTCAGTCATTCTCTCACCATTATCATTGTTGGTGTTGATTTCATAACCTCCTCCAGTGCTATGTAGAAAATTTTGACGGTCTTAGCTTCAAGAGGTGCATGAAAGGCAATAAAAGAAATATTGTTTTATGTACCGCGTACCCCTCATTGAACAGGATGCATTTCAACACGGCTTCTTGTATGCGTGCACCAACAAGGAAACCAGTACTAAATTCATTTCGAGAAGAATGACCACTACTGCATAAAGAGTGGCTATTCGAGTTTTGTTTTCCGATTATTGGTTGTCTAATTTCTTGCAGAGAAATGATATCCATCCTATGCCTCTCAGTCTCTGTTTCTAGGCTTATTAAAGCATCATAAGCGATCAGGCTGCACACGTTTCACGTTCCGATTCGGTAGTTTGGTTCTTTCTCACGTCCAGGTAAAACTTCTGTTGTTTTGTTAGTGTCTGGTATTCTTTTTTTGGTTATCAAATTTAACAAAGCTTTTTTTTCGGAGTGATGGTATTAACCTCAGTCCCAACCCAAACTTTGGTTAATGGTTCTGTTATGATGTTAAGGTTATAAGAAGTTTTAAGGCGCCAATTCGCGGTGATGTAGCGTAATAGACTAAGCAGTTTTTCTCTGCTTGTCTCCGATACACCAACCTAATTCTGTCTGCATTACCCCTGCAGCATGGCGTGGACGTCGAATTTCCTAACCTGCAAAATGTTCTTTAGAGTTAGAAAACTTAATAAACAAATTGTTAATGAAAAAAATAAGGAAAACCGTAACGTAAAAATTATGTTTTCTCTAATTTTCAAATTAAAACATTTTTTGTTTCTTTATATTTACGCCGGATGACGTCACACAAAGTTTTCGATTAGCTGTCAAGAATACCTTATATTCGTTATACCATGATAGAAACCCAAAAACTAGTAGAAATATCAATGATTTTGTAGGAAATATAAAAAAATTTTGATAATTAAAAATAATTATAATAAAAATAACGACGCCTATGGAAACAAATATCACAACAAACAAGTGGTACGAACTAGAAGTAGAAATTTGACTAATATAATTGTTTTGAAAACAAATTTATCCCAAAATAAATAATACATCTCTGTTTTACTTTTTGTCTCATCTTTTATCTCTAGCTGCGTCGTAGCTGTCAGAAATTCGCTGGCAAAAAAATTCTACTATACCTTTTTTAGAAACAAAAATTTTTGAAAGCGCTCCAGTAGTTGTCTAGTTTTCGTCGGTTGTGACGGCAGACAAACAGACATTTTTTGCTTTTTTAGAATCGTTATGACCTAAAACATCGAGAATTGTTAAAAAATGGAGGTGAGATTTTGACATTTGTCTCAAGATTGTAATACTTAGATCTTTCAGACCGATGTAAACACATTTTTAAAAATAAGATAAATCTTACTAAGATCCTAATATTTTTAGATTTCTAGAATTATTGTATATAAACAATAACTTCTTTTGTCAGTCATATAAAGTGTCGTTCATTTTATGATAAATCTTTCGACTCTTTATCAAATAATTAATCAACAACTTACATGTAAAACATGCGCATTGAATCTGAAATGTAAAACTGTTTTTCTAGAATATTTTCTGTATTCTGTATATCATGAATTAATAGTTTTGTTGTGCTTGTACTTCCTGTTATTAGATACATTCGCTTAAAGAATGTCTATGATCATCAATTTGAATTTTTTTTCTTATTTAATTTTCTAGTTATAAATGCAATTTTTTGCAAAAAATTGTATTTAGATAGAGAAAACAATTTTTTTTAAAATTAAAGGGAACAGAAGAAATATCTTGAAATAATCTTAGTTTAAGTTTAAAAATAAATTATAGAATGTAATGTAAGTATATATATATATTATAATAAATGATTATTATTGTTAATTTTTCTTGCTTTGCAATAATATTAGCGATAATCAAAATTCCAAAATATCTACATATTATTCTGGACGTGTATAAATGTCGTAAAATAAAGTTCTTGAACCAGTATATTACTGTTACTGTTGCTGTTACTTTATTTTGGTGTAATCAAAATGTTTTTGATAGAAGATAGAAGGCTTATTAGTTTTAGGCTCGATCACTAAATTGTAAATGTGTTAAAAAACATTAACCGATATTCATTATAGATGGAAAATCGAATCAAAACGCCGATAAAATAAAAAATTTGAACCCGACGGTTTCCATTTTTTTTTAAACTTCGGTAATCGGTTAGTATAATAAAAAAAATTAAAACGTTTTTGTTTAATTTTTTTAACTAGTTTTGACATTAGGTGGCTCGAAATTTCTTAAGAAATTGAAGCCGTGTTCGATTTTTTCTGGAACAACTGAATAATTGTATGCAAATGTGGTGTTTTTTTCTGTTATTTAAGTCAAATCGAACGCACCTTTAGTGAGTCCCTTTTTGCAATTCCGAATCACGGAATTCAACGTATTTCGATATTGTCAACAGTATCAAAAAGTGAGATTTTTCCGCACTGTTTTATTTTTAATAGAAAATTGTCTCAATGCTAAGTTGATAATAGCAATGTTTACTTATATTTTAATATGAATGTTGATTGTAAAAAATTTGGTTGCAGAATAATTTTTGTTTATTTGGGTTTTCGGAATTGCAAAAAACGCTGTGTGCAACTCGTTGCACAAAATGATTTTTTTCGCACTTGTCGTACATTTGTCCAACTCTGCTTCGTCTCGTTGGACGAAATTACGACGCATGCGGAAAAAATCAACTTTGTGCAACTAGATACACAAAGTACTATTTTGTTTTCTTTCATTTTTTTATATTTTAAAGATTTATTATTTACTCTAAACATACTAAAATTACAAACAAGCGTTAATTTTTTTTTGAGATTTGAATATATTATTTGAATGTTTGAATGTTTTTTTACTTTGTGGCATTTACTAAAACTAATTTACCGATTCTATTAAACTTTTTTCTGTTAAGAAAGCATTAAATTAGGCTTAATATAATTGAACTGATCAGCTAGAGTTCTGTTTATTTTTCATTCATATATTTAAAAAGAAAAATTAAAAACTATATGCTAGCATTTCTCATTACCACTTTTTGAAATCATTGCTTCTACGTCAACAAAATGTCTACGCAAAAACTTTATTTATAAGCGTAGCGAAGCACGCCGGGCCCTCCTAGTTCATGTAATTTAGGAAAAAGAATGGGATCAGAGATTACAGTGCACACAAATTTATTAATCATTTCATTTCCATCAATTCTATCTTCATCTGACAAATTTAACAAACACATCAGGCAGGAATTAAAGCACCAGTACTATGATAAAAATATTATGAATTTTAAAATGATAAATACCACGTGTAATTCATTTCTTCATTCACAACATTCATTTCACCATTAACACCATTCATTTATGAAGAAAAAACAGAACAAAATTTTCACATTCATTCACTTCAATGTACATAAGAAGACTAAAAAATTAGAGAAGGAATTGTAATTTGGTAAATTTGGTAAATAAACTTATAAATTACATAAGCATTTATTATTGTCTGTATAAAATCTCTACTTATCTAACTCCTTACCTTACCTAACTCCTTACCTTACCTAACCACTTACTTAACTACTCACCTAACTCCCTACCTTACCTAGCTCCCTACCTTACCTAACTCCTTACCTTACCTAACTACTTACCTCACTACTTACCTTACCTAACTCCTTACCTTACCTAACTACTTACCTAACTACTTACCTAATTGCTTACCTAGCTCCTTACCTTACCTAACTCCCTACCTTACCTAGCTCCTTACCTTACCTAACTACTTACCTAACTCCTTACACTCCCTAGCTCCTTACCTTACCCAACCACTTACCTAGCTCCTTACCTACTTTATTTAAAAAATCAATATAGGTTCCGCGTTGAACCCCGAACCTTTCTCACAACCCACTACATCGACAATGACAACGAAACGTTTTTTAAGTTCTAGCTAAAATACATTTTACATATTATGCTTAATATATTCTTTTCAGATAATTCAGTTGTTTCAGTCAAATCAAACACGGCTATTATGAAATATTTCTCTATAGACCTACAATCAATTTGTCAATCAATTCGAAAACGAAAATAAACGAAATAAAATTTAGTGTAAAAATCCCCTAAATTTTATTTCGTTTATTTTCGTTTTCAATTGATTGACAAATTGATTGAAGGTCTATAGTCTGCTTATCTTGTTTTGCACAGAAAGAACAGATCAATTTTGTGAATTGTTTCTTTAATTTCTAATCAATAGAAAATATTTAAAAACAGGAAAAAATAATAATTAAATCAACGAAAATCAAAGAAAAATAATAATAATAAAAAAACAAAGAAAAATTATACGTCTATCCACTCCCAAAGCAATGCATAAACTAAATTGAAATTTGAAAAGAAAATATAAAATACTAAATAATAATAATAAGAAAACAAAGAAAAGACTTGGGCAAGTCCATTTCATATTGAATGTGGTAGGCCGTTAAATTCAAAAATACATTTTAATTCGTCTATAACTTTTTTATTTATGATCCGATTTGTGTGAAAAATCTTTAAAATCTAAGTTACACTAATATCAGTTAGCGGTGAAAATTTGAAATGAATCCATCTGCGAATAAAAAAGCCTTAGGCTCCACAAAGTTTTTTTTTAGCGTATTAATATATAAGATAAAGATTTTTTCTAATTTGAATTTGAATTTTTTATTGTTTAATTCTACTTATTGATTGAATTATTTTGTGTTTAAATTTTTTCGCATTTGAGTAGCTTCAAAACTATTTTGTTTTATATTTTGTTAATAATTTTTTTAGTATATATTTTTTCAAGCTCTTGATAATTAAATAAATTAGTTTAAATTTAAATTGAGTTTTCAAAATACAAATCCGTTGTCAAGATATTTTCCATACAAAGCTTTGCGTGGACGATTATGTTTTTTCGAAACTGTTTGTAGCTATTGTTTATATTTTTGAAATTCGTTTATAATATAATATTATTTATTTAAATTATTTGTTGGACCAAATAAAAATTTTATGCCACTTTACATGTTTAATCGATTTTATGAAATCAAATTTGAAAAAATTGTTGGATTTTATGAAATCAAACTTAATTTTAGCAGTATAATACAATTTAGCAGCGAACTAGAGACTACCTATAATTTTCAGTACACTAAAAATACACTCTTGTTCGGAAAACGTGTTCCACTAATAATACAATCTACTATTTATAGTCACCCTAAATCACGAATGAATAGTCATTATTGATGGTTTCCAATCAATGTGAAATAAATGGCTGACACTTTTTTTTTTAAGCAAAAAGTGCTGTGTTATAGGGTTTAGAATATGTGTCACAACAACACATAAATACCTTTTTAGACCTAGGTCCCACAACAACTTGCGCTTCAAGGTATTGATGAACGTTTTTTTTAAACCTCTGCGGATTGAAGCTACCTGAGACTATGGGTTCCGGCAAAGTATTCAAAGCAATCCGGCAAAGTATCCGGCAAAAAGTGCTGTGTTATAGGGTTTAGAATATGTGTCACAACAACACATAAATACCTTTTTAGACCTAGGTCCCACAACAACTTGCGCTTCAAGGTATTGATGAACGTTTTTTTTAAACCTCTGCGGATTGAAGCTACCTGAGACTATGGGTTCCGGCAAAGTATTCCATTTGTATGCAGTTCGGACAAAGAAGTCCCTCTGCCATCTGCCAGTATGACAGCGTGGGATCTCGACCGTTTAACTGGTTGTGGTAGCTGATTGCCGAGTCGAACGGAGGTAAGAATAAGTTTGAGGCATGATGCTGCTGATCTCATCTGAGCACTGTTGATGACGATATTTGTAAAAAAACAACAAGGTCAGCAACGGTGCGACGATATTGTAGGGAATCAAGTTTTGATGTCAAAGCTCGATCACCCACAATTCGTATAGCTCGCTTTTGAACAAAGTTCAAGAGAGCCAAGATGGAAACAGAAGCAGCACCCCAAACTTGACAACAGTACTCCATACAGGGACGAATATAGGACTTATAAACATGGAGCAATTGGTATGGAGTGAAAAAATTTTTACATCTATTTAGGAGGCCGAGTTTTTTAGACTCGCTTTTTGCCATCGCCATTACATGATCGTTCCAGAGTAGGTCATTTGAAACTTTGACACCCGATAAACGAATGTTTTTACATTCACTCATTGGTTTATCACACATACTTATGTGAGATAAACAAATGGGTGAATAAAATGTAAATAAAATAAACAATGTGTGATAAACAAACATGCTCAAAAATTGTCATATTAGACAACGTTATGGGAATTTAAATTTCGGGGATTTTTTTATGTAATTAAACTCAAATAAGTATGGAAATAATTTGATTTTTTTCAATTCGAAGGTAAGGTTGGATTTTTCTCAGTGAAAAACTGCATTACCCCTTTACGTGTTTCGTATGTATTTGAACCCACCTCATCAGTGCCATATTTGAATCCATTGCCAGGAACGCTATTAATTACGCCACCAAGGTCTCTCCTTACAATGGAAATGTTTATTCATTTTATGGTAATATCATAAAAAGAAGTCTAATTAGTTTACAGAAATTCACATTAAGGGAATAAATAAGTTACCATGAAGTTTCAACTTCGAAATATTTATCGCCTCGGTGGCGTAATTGATAAAGTATCTGTCATTGGATTCGAACATGGTACTGATGAGGAAGGTTCATGGTGTATTTCTATGAGACAAATCCAACCATACTTTCGAATTGAAAAACTCAAATTATTTCCTTACTTGAAATCCTTTCTTACTTTGAGTTGCTCACAAAAATCCCCAAATACATTTTATTTTCAAATTTTTGTTGATAAACTTATAATGTGCAAAATTTATCACATAAAAGTAATTTTTGAGTAACATTAAACAAATTCAATTGATTATGACGCATGCCATCAGCTTTTTTTATTTGTAAGATTTTATTAATTTTTTTCTACGGATGAAACATCCCTGTAGAATCTAGTCCTTGCTATTGGCGTATGAGTTAACATGCCACTGGAAATATTAGTTAGATATCACTAGCGAATGTGAAAGATTCGGGCTGCTGTTGGATGAATTTTTCAGTCAACAGTAGGACCCTCAATCTTAGTTAAGGAGTATTCCTTGATGATTGAGCGTTATTGTTTGCGCGAAGAAACAAGCCTTCATATAACTCAATATCTGGGCCTTAATCAATGAGGAACCGATTAAGGACCGCTATTTGTATTATTGCCAATCGAAGTTTAGTTATGATCCCGCGAATTATATTAAAAAAAATTATTATGGGATTTTAAATTTTTCTGATTGAATCCAGACCTAGCTAGTAGGAACAGTTGGGAAATATCAGCAATACCCCCAAAATATTTATTTTTAATTTTTGTATTCGACAAAATTGTGTTTTTACTTTAACTATATGGCTGTGACAACCCCGCATACTTCAGTCTCTCCAATTGACATACGAGTTAACGTGAAATATCACATACCACTGGCAATAGCAGTGAGATATCACTATAGTCAAAAGTGATATTTTAGTGGTGCTGTGGCATACTTTAAGGATGACATGTTATGCTTGCTCGAAGAACAAATTTTCAAAATGTCTTGTGAAATGTGAATTTATAAAATTCAAAACCTGATTTATTTTACAATTCAGTTACGCAGTTGTGTGTAAAACGTTCTACACACACTCAGACTGGAATGAAGATTACAACCTTGGTTCACTACAAGCCCTCGCTTCGCGTCGGGTTTCAATATGAACCGCGGTCGTAATCTTCTTCTTTCCGCCGTAGATATGTAAATAACTATTTCCCAACAAGAAAAAAGTTCGTTATAATTTTTGTGTTGGTGAGAAACTTATTATTTATATGTCAATAAAAATCCAATTAAAAAACAAAACATGGAATAGGATTTATTCTATTTTGTCTTAAATGAAAATTGTAATGCAAAAAAATTCTCCATAGTTTCTAAAGTAAATAAATTTTTGTGTTGAAAAAATCAAGTTTATTTTGTAACTTGCCTTACTCCATATACATCTGTTAGTCCGGCAAACCCGTTAGTCAGAAAATCAAATCACAATTAAAATTCTTGATAATTTAAACACGAAATTATGTAACGTAAGCAATTTGCAAAACTAATCACGTAATTTCAGATTGATGACTAAATATGTTAACACTTCGAAGGTGTGGTTAGTTGAATTTTTTATTGATTTAATTTAATTGACGCCACAGTGACCTATATAATATATTCAATATATTGTTTCTAATGAATAATTGAACACGATTAAAACGAAAGATAAACGAGCTCTAAACAAAGGCATTCATGTGATTTTGTAATCAGTTATTTTGCGCCATTACTACTGAATCGTGACGGCCGACTGTTATGATTTTTTTTTACCGAATTAAGCTGTTAGCAGTTCGTTTTGAATAGTGCACAATGTCCTTGGCTCTGTCTGTCTCTATGATCTTGGCCTACATTATTCTAAGCATTTATGACTCTGACTCTTTTCTGGTCCATTTTTAACCAATTTCATGGATATGGAATGCAAAATCCAAATACCTGTTATGACTAAATATGTTGTAGCTTTTAATAATATGTAAGACAATTCAAATTTATTGAGCAAGTGTTTGTGTATTTTCATGTATTTTGTATTTTCAACCTCATCTATTACTTACAATACACTTCCAACTTTTAGTGATATAATTTTAAAATTTACATAACAGCCAAAATAAAAATTCAATTGAAGAAATTAACCAAAACACATCAAAACAAAAAACGAAAATTGTATTCATCAATTTCGAAATATTAAAAACAATCTTAGACAAAAGAAATGAATTTCTTCATTTTAACATAAGAAACTTAGCGGTAAATCGAACACAAACACCAATTAGAAAACAAACGTTATTTACAGTTAACAGTTTTATAATTTTTTCAATTTTTTTCTTCTGCTGATTTGGAATGAAATTTATAGCGATAATCGTTTGGTGAAGTTACAGGTAATTTTAGTACACCATCTATGTGTTTTAATTTTACTTTTGTTTTTTTTTATTTCGTGCAATAGAGAAATACGTGTCGATTAATTGAAATTGAAATCGATCTACCAAAAAATTGACGTTGAAATAATATTATCAGTATTCGGAGTGGTAAGTGTTAAGTTTACGTAGGTACTGCTGCTTGCCGGCAAGAACTCGATGCGCATTACTCGTTGGTAACCTCAGCTAACTAAAATTTACTTCATAGTTAAGAATTCCGGAAAGAATATCGATAAGGATGTGCTTAGAAATGTACTTAGAAATTTTTTCTTGGTATAATCTCTTGTTATTGATTCCATTCCGTATTACACATTTTTATTTAATTTGAATTTTGAAGAGGTGGTAGTTAAAATATATGGTTTTTGCTCTCAAATTCTATAGACAAGATTGTATTACTCTATATATATATATATATATATATATATATATATATATATATATATATATATATATATATATATATATATATTTTTTTTTTTTTTTTTTTTTTTTTTTTAATAAAATGTGTTGTGTAATAGGGTTTAGAATATGTGTCACAACAACACATAAATACCTTTTAAGACCTAGGTCTAGACCTGGGTCCCACAACAACTGGCGTTCTGAGGTGTAGATTAACGCTTTTTTTAAACATCTGTGGGTTGAAGCCACCTGAGACTAAGTGTTCCGGCAAACTATTCCATTTGTACGCAGTTCGGACAAAGAAGTCTCTCTGCGATCTGCCAGTATGACAGCGCGGGATCTTTACCGTTTCACTGGTTGCGGCAGCCGATTGCCGAGTGGAACGGGGGTAAGAATAAGTTTGAGGCATGATGCCGCTGATTTCATCTGAGCACTGCTGATGACGATATTTGTAAAAAACAACGAGGTCAGCAACAGTGCGACGATGTTGTAGGGAATCAAGTTTTGATGTCAAAGTTCGATCACCTACAATTCGTATAGCTCGCTTTTGAACAGAGTCCAAGAGGGCCAAGATGGAAACAGAGGCAGCACCCCAAACTTGACAGCAGTACTCCATACAGGGACGAATATAGGACTTATAAACATGGAGCAATTGGTATGGAGTGAAAAATTTTTTGCATCTATTTAGGAGGCCGAGTTTTTTAGACGCGCTTTTTGCCATCGCCATTACATGATCGTTCCAGAGTAGGTCATTTGAAACTGTGACACCCAATAAACGAATGTTTTTACATTCACCTATTGGTTCATCACACATACTAAATAAAATATCTTTGGGGAACTCGGTCTTTAATCTGGAAACAATCAACAGCTGTGTTTTGGTGGAGTTGAAATTGACAAGGTTTTGGTCACCCCAGTCGGCGACTTTATTCAGGTCTTTGTTCACGTTTATGGCAGCGTCTCTCCGGGCAGGATTAATTCGTTCGTGCATTTTACCTTTTGAAGGAAGGGGCTCGAACGACTTGTGCAGAGTACTATCATCTGCAAAACTATTTATTGGGTTGCTGGTGATTTTCAACAATTCGTTGATATAAATCAAAAATAGGGTTGGGGACAATACTGAGCCTTGGGGTACACCAGCGTTAATTAGTTTAGACTCAGAAGAATATCCGTCTAAGGTTACCGAAATGTATCGGTCGGATAGAAAATTTTGAATCAGCTTCACAACATTGGGATGAAAACCGTACGCAACGAGCTTGTTGATTAAGTTGGCATGCCAGACTCGATCGAATGCCTTGGAGATGTCTAAAGCGATAACGTATGTTTCACCACCTTTATCAAGTATGCTGTTCCAACAATGCGCTACATAGTTTAATAGATCGGTAGTTGATCTTTTGTTTCGAAAACCGTATTGGCTGTCGGATATTAAATGATTTTCTTCCAGAAATTTTGAAATATGTGCATTAATATAATGCTCATAGACTTTGGATAGGACCGATAGTAAAGCTATTGGTCTATAATTTGAGATATCGGATTTTGGTCCCTTTTTGGGGACGGGCTGGACATTTGCCAACTTCCAGCACGAGGGAAATATACCAGATTTGTAGGATTGGTAGAATATTTTAGTTAAAGTTGGTGCAAGTTCTTTGGAAAGGGTTTTTAAAATAATGGGTGGAATATTGTCCATTCCTGATGCTTTGTTGATGTTTAACCCCTTTAAAAGTTTAGCGACTATTTTGGGTTTGAAGTGAAGTTCATTCATATTAACACCTGAAGACTGGATTTGGGGTATTTCTTTAGGAGTTTCCAAAACAGTGGAGTTCAGAGCAAAGCGTTCAGCGAACAAGTTAGCTTTTCTTGCGGGATCATTGACGATTAAATCACCATCAATAATAGGGGGAATAGAAAATTTTGTACCAGAATTTAAAGAATTAATGGCACTGTAGAAACTCTTGTCAGAAACAGACATAGACGTAAGTTTTGAGGCTTTCGCTCTGTCAATTTCGGACTTTTCGTTTGAGATAATCTGATTAGATATTTTGTTGGCCTTTAGATATTGGGATCGATTAGTGGGAGTTTTGTTATGAATCCAAATATTAAATGATCTACGTTTGTTTCTAAGTGCCGTTTTGGCAGCTTTCGAATACAAGTATTTTTGTTTGGGTTTTACTATGGAGAAAGGGACAAATTTATTGATAGCAAATTGGATGGTTTCTGTAAAGTTTTGAGCAGAAACATTTACATTGTCAGTGTAAAAACAATGACGGTCGAAAGGGAAACCATGGAAAAAATTTTGAAGACCACTCTTATCCATTTTTGAGTAGTGAAATATTTTACGGGGTTTGGGAGCTGTAGTTTTAAGTAAATCAGTTTTGATAACTGATGAGATTAAATAATGATCAGAATTTCCAATACTACCTTTCGCAACATCGACACTCGTAATATCTGGCATTGTGGTAAGATAGAGATCTAGTAGAAAACTATTATCACCGCCATTACGGGGAGTGAAAGTCGGGCTTTTAACAATTTGGAATAGGCCCTGAGACGCGGCAAAAATTTCTGCCAGTTTTCCACTATTGTCAACATCGTCGGTCGATTTGGAGAATTCCAACCATGATTTGTTGTGGACGTTGAAGTCACCGGTAACGATAACTTCACAATTAGGGGACTTTGCTCTAATCTCGTCCATAATTTTTGTCAGTATATTAAAAAAGTTTGGGTTACGTTTGTTGGGGGACCGGTATAAAGCTATTGTAAAAAAAGTCATTTCTGGAAGACAAATCTTTAAAACCATTGTATTGAAGCCGTCACCGTGTAGTTCAAAATATATATACAGTGGCGTCATTTCACCAAAATCTTGGGGGGGGCGAGAATTTAAATGACATAAAAAGATTTTTTTCGTAAAACATAACATACACATTTTTAGACACACATATATTTAAAAGCATTTAAATGCATGGACTAAGAAATAAAAATAAAATGATTTTGAGCTACCTCGGTTACTCTGCTAAATCTTTGTCTTCTGTTGTTGTTTCATTGAAGCGAATGTCGCAAAGTTCTGCAAAATCCCTTAAAAATAATTTTAAATTAAGTATCATCTCTGCATTGTTTAAGCATCAAGAAAGTAGTTTTAATTAAAGCGCTTGTTCTAGAAATTATTATATCTTTGCTTTGTAACTGTTCAGAGAGTGAATTTGTAAACGACAGCAGATCGTGCAGCATAAAAAAAGGATGGTTTTTCTATACGATCCCAGGCATCCCGGGATTTAACATTTATGAGTCACGTAGTCACAGGATCCATAAAACACCACGGGATTGCAATCCCTACGTGACTCCTCTTATGTCGAATCGTTTCTTTGTTTGTTTATTTGTTTTCCTTTATTTGTCTCAGAGAGAAAGAGTTATGTCTACCCTAAACTGACCAGAGCCAAATCGTTAAAATGTGGGACAAAATGCAAACATTCTTCCAAATACTAGATAATTAGAATTTCTATTGCGAGAAAGTGGGACGGTGAAAACGTGCTAACTAGATTGTGCATAAATTTACTATTTAATGCTTTCCTTTACTATTTGTTTACTATTTAATCCTACAAAAAATTCTTTTATTTTAATTGGACATTTTTCAACCGTTAGGAAACGTGCTTACAGTGGTTCGTACATTTTCAAAATTCTTTCTAGTGCTGGCATTACCGCCAGCCAACGAGTTTCACTGTATCCAATAAATTGGTTATGTTTGACATTACTTTTACCGCAGAACTCCTTCAACTTAAACCAGTAAAGACAGTAAAATATCCAAATTTTTTTAACCCTGCCATTTAAATCAGCAGCACTTCTTATTGCATTATTTAGAATACGGGCTGCGAGTCCAATACCCAATACATTCTGGTTCAAATTCGCGTTTAGCTTACTTTTAAATTTTCACCCCTTGACGTGACACCACTAAAATTGGTGTTCGTGTTATCAGCGCAAATTGCAACTAGCTTTTTGTCAATGTTAAATAACAACAAGAAAACAAAATAACAACAAAACTTGTTTGTTACTGGAGCTGGCGGCTTATAGCAACACTTTTTTATGTTTATCTGTAATAAATCTCTTTATCTGTAATCTGGTAATACAATAAACTTTTGCGTCGTTATATTTTGATTTTTTTATAAAAGGATAGTCCAATTCAATATCATATGAGAATTTACGTAAACGTTTCCTGTCCCTCTTGATTTGCAGGAGAACTTTTTAAATATAATTTTAAAAATTAGTATAAATTTACCTTTTATAGTAGCTAAAACTTTTGTTACACAAGTAAAGACTGCAAAACAATTGAAACAATTTATTTTAATTTTACTAAATAATTAATATCTTTTCTGTATTCTGTAAGTATAAGAGGTATATAGTATACCTCTCGTTCCATCTTTTGCAAATCTATACCATTTATCAAGTTTTTATGCTGTTTACTGCGTTTGTTCTTTATTGAGAAAAAAAAATTAGAAATTAGAAAGTAATAATTTTATAATAGATAAAAAACAGGGCCAAACAGTCAGGGTTCTCAAAATAAGTGGGGCATGGAGGGATCAGTTTTTATTGTTTAAAATTTTTTTTTTATTTTTGATCTACGGGTGTGACAAACCCGCGTACTCCAGTCCCTGCTATTGACATACGAATTAACGTGAGATATCACATACCACTGGCAATAGAAGTGAGATATCACTAGCCAAGGTAACATCTTAGGGGTGGTGGCGGATGAACTGTATTCAGTCAACGGTAGCACCCTCAATCTTAGCTGTGAAATAATAATAATCCTTGATGATGATCCTTGCTTCCTTGAAGAAACGAGACTTCATATAACTATGTGTGGGCTTTAATCATTAAGAAAGATGGTGCGTCAAAGGATCAAGGAATAGGCAACCGGCTGGATTATTGACAACTACATTTTTGTTTTGTTTCAGCAAATTTTTGCCAAAATTTGCTATTTACTTTTTAATCTACTTTTATTTTCTTTATTCTATCATAAAATATTGGCCTATGTCATATTTTGTCAGTGATAGGATTTTTTGTTTAGTTATCCATTCTTTAACAAAAAATATAAAAAAATAAAACAAAGGAAGATTTACGTCCATCAACACCTTCGAACGTATGTTGTTGTGGGACCTTGGTCTTAAAAGGTTTTTAAGTGTTATTGTGACACATATTGTAATTCCTACTACACAACACATTTTATTAAAAAAAATAATTAGGTTGTGTTCTCCTGCATGTACTTACTTTTAAGTTTATATAAATTACCAATGGCCAATAACAATTGAAATTTGAATGTTAAATACTGCACTATGAATTCTCGAGAAGCCCTATACTAATGAAATATTTTGTTTCGTTTGGCTCAGACACGAATATCTTATAAACAAAACACAATCGTTCTTCTAAAAGCGGTAATGCCGCGCACCTTATAGTACGATAGAATTTTGTCAAAATACGCACCCACGGCGTTTTTGGAAGAACGATCGTGTTTTGTTTATAAAACTGATTTCATCAGAAGATTAGAAGCAATACGACCGCCTTTCATATCGGCGGCGCTCTAGTCCTTGATACAAAGAACGTTAACGGTTTGAATATTGCGATGAACTGTACTTTAGTCGGGCCAAAATAATATGTAACGTAATAATTATATTATCAGATATATTTCAATTAATAGTATGCGATAAAATTGGTATATTAGTTAAGTAAATCTTCTAAAAATTAGACGAATTTACAAAATAAGCGTGCATTGAAATTTTTATAGTGTATAATTCGACCACGATTGGATGGTTTTATTGAATCAATGTATTGAATTATTGATAGTATCAGATCCTTGGGGGGGGCCAATGCCCCCCCCAGCCCTACCCAATTGACGCCCCTGTATATATATATATATATATATATATATATATATATATATATATATATATATATATATATATATATATATATATATATATATATATATATATATATATATATATATATATATATATATATATATATATATATATATATATTTACTCTATTAGCTAACACAATGAAAAACAAACTAGTTAAAAGAACAAAACAATTAAAATGCAAATCAAATTGATGAAGATCAAATGCAATTGATGCTTAAATTTTCAATAATTCAAAAGACTGAAATAAAAAGTAATTAAAAACTACAAAGTTGGAAGGAAAGGACTAAAAAATAAATTTACATAGAAAAAAAATTTTGCTAAATTAAATTCACACATCAGATTAGTATTTGATTTAGTAGATTTCCTTGGCAGATCTTTCTACGCTATTTTTAGTTTAATAAAATGTTGGTTTAGTAATCTTTATTTGGTATTACATTTGGTTTTCATTTTGCTAAAAAAATTTTTTAAAGTTTTAATCAAATACTAACCTGATGTGTGAATTTAATTTAGAAAAAATGTTTGTCCTAAACGTAATTAGTAAAAAGTGTTTGTCCTAAATACATTTTTAGTTTGTTTTCAATAAAAGAGTTATTTAAAAAAAGTTAATTAGTTTTAGCCATAGCTAAACACAAAAAAACTATTCTTAGGTTGGTAATAATTACTCAATTTGACATTTGTTAACATATATCTTTTTATGTGTACATACATAAAAATATATATGTTAACAAATTTCAAATTGAGCAACAACACTGGCAGATTGTAATTTAATCTAGTCCCCGATTTACGGAATATACTTGTTTTATTACGAAACTCCTCAATTATAAAATTAAACAGCAATGACTTGTTTTAGTGAGGTGAAACAAATCATTATATAAACGATTTTTTTTAATAAAGAGTGTTGTGCTATAAGGATTACAATATGTGTCACAACAACACATAGGATGAAAAACGTGATCTACGTAGGTGAAAAAGTCGAAATTTGAACATGACCATTTTTGATTTTCCTGAACTTGACATGTAAGTAGTATGGACAAAATATAAAATACAACTTATTTTAAATTTTTTTTAAAGTGCTTAGTTTGAGCATAGGGGGCACCCCAACATGCATGAAAAATGAAAATTCTGCCAATCCGATGTAACTTTGGAATTAAATTGCTCAAGAACGGCTATACCGATTTCATCAAACTTTTTTTTGTTTGATAGATGATTAGTTAATTCTTTGAAAAAAAACTAATTAATTGTTTTTATAATTAATTTTTAAATAAAAATATCAAAACAACTTTTTTAAAGATGGCGCTAGGGTCGAAGATCAATTGGAATTTAATTAATTTTTTTTCTGAAAATAGTTCTATCCTTACTCTAAAATATATCAAATTAACTCTTATTTAATTTTAAAGATTTTTAGTACGACTGAAATTCGAATTTTTCTTCATTTTTTCAAACAACTTCCATTAACAAAAAATTTTAAAATCAATTAAATTTTAACTTTTTTTTTAAATATAGCTCTAACCTTACATTAAAATATATCAAATTTACAAAGAGGCGTTAATTCGTGTTCTTGAGATATTTAATTTTAAAGATTTTTAGCCCGATTAAAATTGTAATTGTTCATTATTTTCTCGCACTTCAGTGGTAAGGAAGTTGTAATGGAACTTGTTTGGAAAAATGAAGAAAACTTGAGCAATTTAATTTCAAAGTTACATCGGATTGGCAGAATTTTCATTTTTCATGCATGTTGGGGTGCCCCCTATGCTCAAACTATGCACTTTAAAAAAATTTAAAAATAAGTTGTATTTTTTATTTTGTCCATACTACTTATATGCCAAGTTTCAGGAAAATCAAAAATGGTCAAGTTTTTACAACTCTGTCTAGAACACGTTTTTCATCATAGATGCCTTTTAAGACCTAGGTCCCACAACAACATACGCTCTGATGTGTTGATGAACGCTTTTTTTTAAACCTTTGTTGATTGAAGGCCCCGAGACTATATTGAGTCGGATTAAACAAATTTGAGAATTTTAAATCTCTAACTTTTTGGTAGAATATCAAAAATTTGAAAAAAATCGAAATGATAGAATATCTTGTAAATCTTTAAAACGCTTCAAGTTTTAGTCCCTGGGCCCACGTCGATTTCATGTGATGATTTCTACATATTTTATACTTCGTGAGGCGCCTGTCCTTGACGAGTATGAAAACATTTATTCGGCCATTTTTCTCGATTCGGCCCTTTTTCGTTCGGCAAGCTCCGAAAAATGCCGATTGCCTGGGATCTTCTAAATTTTTTTTTTTTAACTATGAGAGTTGGAAATTTGATTTAGAACACGAGGGTAACCTTGTCAAACAAAAATTTGTCTGTTATTGTCTAGTCCGACAACCCAAACATCCAAAATGTCAGTTGTCGGACTCGACAATAGCCGACACATTTTGGTCGGACAAGCCTACCCTCGTGTTCTAAAACAAATTTCCAACCTCTACAGTTGACAAAAAAATGTGGTAGCAAATTTACAAGATCGCAGGCAATCGGCATTTTTCGGAGCTTGCCGAACGAAAAAGCGGGCGATTTGATGAAAATCGCAGAACACAGGTTTTCGGGCTCGTCAAGTACAGGTGCAAAGTATACAAAGTATAAAATATGTGGTAACCATCACACGAAATCGGCGTGGGCCCAGGGACTATTTGATATTCGATGCAACAAACTATCAAACTTATAGACTAAATACAAAACAATAACATATATCACTTTTACTATGTATAAAACAATATACTACTTATTACTTGTATTTTCTGTTTTATTTGGATGAAAACTTTAATTAGACCCTTGCGTCACAATATTGTTTCGTTATAATGTTATGCATTGATTAACATACATAATATTTTGTTGATTCATTTTATTTTTAATAAATATAAATATATAATAACAAAATAATAGAAGTAATACGATATAAATTACGAACTGGTTTATGTTTTTTATTATTTTTAATAAATTTATTAGAATTTCTCTTCTTAGTTATGTTATATAATTAATTTTAATTTGATTTACCACGTTTTGTGGGTATAAGATAAAAATATGAATACGCAAAATTCTCGTTCGTTATCTTGCGTTTTTATTGATTGGTCACCCTAGAGGCTAATGCATTGGGTATAACAATTTGTTGTAGCTCGACAAAGTGTTCTTTTCACTACGTATTTCTATATAACTATACCATTGCTTTATTTTTATGATTGTAAAATCTTATATCGGTATTACCAGTATTTAACCAAAGTTCCATCGGTATTAGCTATTACTTCGGTCTGAAAAACCTAAGTATTACATTCATGAGTTAAAAGTGAAATTTTTACCCCCACTTTTTTTGCATTTCTCGACGTTTTAGGACCTACTGATTCTAAAAAGCAAAAAAAAAAATGTGTGTCTGTCTGCCGCCCGGCCGTCCGTCATAACCTACGAAATCTAGAAAACCACTGTAGGGATTTCAAAAATTTGTTTTCCTAAAAATAGGTGTACTTTATGCACAGGTACGAAAGAACGATGTGTTCGATAACTGTACCGGAAGTGTGTCAAAAAAATCGTCAACTGTGTCAAAACTAGGAAATTTGCATATTTTTTGCTAAAAAAAACGTTCATTTTAAGTGATAATGAATAGTAACATTGAATTTGGAGAAATCTTGATGGTTGGGATTGGTACGTGACCAAAACCTAGATTATTGATTTCTATGTTTGTCAAAAAAATGTCAAGTGTGTCAAAAGAATGATTTTCATTAATTTTTTTATCCAATTTTTGTGAAAAAATAAAATTAATTATCTGTATGAAATTATAATTATTGAGAGTTATGGCATTATAAGTTTGTCAAAAAAATATTGTCAAGTGTGTCAAAAGAATTTTCATTTATTTTTTTACCCAAGATTTTGGAGAAAATAAAATTAATTATTTGTATGACAAGAAATCAGAACATGAAATTGGACATGGAAATTTTTGATTTTATTATAATTTTTGAAATATTTATTAATATATTCGAAAAAAGTTTGTATTTTTGATTTTATTATAATTTTTGGAATTTTGAAAAAAAATTGTCTATTTTATTTTGTTATAATTTTTGCAATATTTTTAAAATTTTGGAAAAAATTTGAATTTTTGGAATATTATCAAAATTTTGGACAAAAGCTTCAATTTTTGTTTTTGTAATAATTTTTGGAATATTTTTTGAATTTTGAAAAAAATTTAAATTTTTGGATTTTCTTTTAATTTTTAGGGTAAGGTATTAAAATTTTTAAATTGAATGCATAATATTTTAAAAATATTGTGTCAAAATTTCAAGTCGATTGGAGCAAAATTGACGAAGTTCAAAACTTTAAAGCGTTTTCCTCACAACTCACGTTTTCAAAGTCGGTACCCCTCATAACTTCAAAACTACTGCACCGATTCTTTTGAAATTTTGAACACTATTTCTGTACATAATTTACAAGGTAACGCTGAAGAGTTTTTGCAAATTTTGTAAATAATTTTTATTTTACAATAACAAATTAGCCGATTTTTTTCGCAAAAAATCGCGTTTTTCCCTTCAAAGTGTTCCAAAAAAGTGAAAAATTAAAATTTCGAAAAACCCTCCCAGCGTTACCTGGATAAAACTATTATCTAACGAATGAATTTTGATTTTTTGATTTCATATGATCCAGCACCAAGTTATGAGGGGCACCGCAATTCTACTTTTTTCCGAGACATGTCCGAATAATTGCTGCCATTGCTGTGTTTTTTAATATTTCCTCCTGATAATTTTATACAATATTTTTCAAATGTCAAACTTTAATGTACTATTGGTTTTAATAAAGAGATTTTAACTGTGTCGTCATAAAAAATTCACAAAACATGCCGTTTTTCGTACGAATTAACCTTACCCCCTACAGCCTTACGTCCTTGCATCATAATTTACTATTAGGTTATGTTTTATATTTTAATCAAAAATAGAACAATGTTTAAAGTCTTTTTTTTTCGTACGTTCAATATTATTATTCTACGATAAAAAATTGTTACCATCCCCCTCAACAAATCAAAGCAAATATTTTTTTTTTGAAATACAATTCTTTTACATTAATCATGGCCCTAATGAATAGATTTTGAATTATTTAGGATTTTTCAAGGATAAAGAATCATTTAAATTCAGTCCCAATAACTTCTTTTGGTTTCTCTTATAATAACCTTTTAGATCCATTCATGAAAAACTCCTTATATCGTTTCGTTTTCGAATAATTTTCTTAACAAGAAATTTCTAAAACATTTTGCCAACTCTGCAACTGATATTGTGAAGAAAGTGAGTTAAAACGCAAATAGATGTAATGTGATTCAGGCTGATTGAGGCATGTATAGAGTTTCTGCTCGAGAAATCCGGTCTCGAGATTCTCGAGAAAGAATTGTAAAATTGAACTCTCGAATTCTCGAGAAAAGATATTTCCACATTTTCGAGATTCCCATTTCTCGAGAAAAATTGTCGAGAATCTCGAGATTTATCAAACCACCATAAATCATTCAATATTATTATTTTGAGTATTTTTTTACTAAACAAAAATTGTTAAAGTCAATTGGCATCACTTTCTGATTGTTAAATCTAGATGTCGATGCAAACAGTAATACCTAATACGAATTTGGGATAATATTGTTATTTGTTATAAATGTATTGGGAAAAACCTATTTTTATTTCTATGGCAAAATAACCTAAGATCACCTAAATGAAGGCTTTCAATCTAATGTTTACCAAAGCAATTGATGAATGGACAAACTTCTGCAAGCGTAGATATTTGAACGTACATTTATATTATATTAATGTGAAATCGAAAAACTTAGGATTGATGCGAATTGAAGGTTCATATCCAGCTGAAAAAGGATACAAAAATTATGTGCCAGATTGTTTTCACTAGAAGCGATGAGCAAGTGTAATGTTGAAATACGGCAAAATATCTCCAGCTTACCAACAGTTATGTTACAGTCATGGGAAACACCAAGCGATAATGTCAATATTTTATAAAGAAAATGAAACCAGTTAAAAAATCAGTCAAAGTGAAGCTTCCAATAGTGATTCCGATTCAGTTCTACAACAAAATGAATTTTTAGCTGACAATTGTAAAATTATTTAAAGCTCGCCAGTCCGCAATGCCATTTTGCAAAATTATATAAAAAATTAAATGAAGAGAAAAACGAGTTCCCATTACTCCTGGATTGCAAAACTAAACGAAATTCTATTGAAACCATGGTTGAACGGTTTTTGCCAGTCAAGCCAGCAGTTTAAAAAACTTTAAGTCTTCTAAATTTAAATTATTTTTGGAATACTAAATAAGATGATGTAGTTGCTTTAAATATTTTGAGTGCCATTCAACCAGTCACAAAATCAATAAAAGCGTTCAACCGTCAGGCTGGCTTATTATTATCTGCAGAGGGAATCCTAAAATTTATATTCAAATCTCTCCGGAAAAACAATTCAGAAATAAGCTTAAATTTTTTATTTGAAATAAAATCTCAAATTTTTAAAGGAAGAGATAACTCAATAAATTCGTTATTGAAATTTCTTCACAATCCAAAGTCAACCCGAGGAAAATAATTTTTTTCTATTTGCTCTAAAAGCGAAATTATTAAAACTGCAAAAAAAAATCTCTCGAAGATTATTTAAAGAACCAGAAATTGATTCTGCTATTTACAATGAAAGCATTACATATATCGACGAATGATATCAACGAAAGTGAATAGCTTATATAGCCATCGGACTCAGAATTAGAGGAAAAGGGTTGCGTTGAATTAAATTTAGAAGTATTCGTGAGAGTTTGAGAATGCAGTCAACAATAAATGACAACTACCACTCACTATCTAAGGAAATGAATATATTTGATGCTAGATCAAGATCACTTTCAATTAAGAACTTCTAAGAAACACTCTAATTTTGAAAAAACCTACATACACTGAAAACGAGAGAAATTTTTCTGTATCTGGAAATTTTGACAGTAAACGGAGAGCTACTTTTCTTGTCAAAATTAATTCTTAATAATTCTCGAGAATCTCGAGAAATTCAAATAATTATTCCCAATTTCTCGAGAAACACAATCGCTGATAAACTCGGGATTCTCGAATCTCGAGATTCATAAAAGGTCGAGAAATCAGAAACTCTAGGCATGTAAGACCGCAAGTCTATGGATTTGGAAATTCATCGACATAGGCTGTATTCTAAACCAAAACTTATTTGAAACTTATTTGTGGAGACTTACTTATTTGAATAAGTAAGCTAAAGAGGTGACTTATTTGAAATTTTTTTCTCATAGAAAAATCTAATTTGATTGACAGTGTCATGTTTGTTTACTAAATGATTTTAAGGAATAAAACTTCTTTTTTGATCCGTAATAAAATTGATGTAATAATTTAAAATGAATAAAATAGTTTTGAAAACTCTTTTAATTAATCAAATTAAATAAATTGTTTTACTTAAATTTATTTTCGAATTTGCTTTTTGTTGCTGTCAAAATAGGTATGCTAAATCGTTTAGAATAGCTTTTAAAAACTTATTTAAAATGGCGGTGAATAAGTAAGTCTACATAAATAAGTTTCAAATAAGTCGTCGTTTAGAAAACAGCCTTACTCTCTTTTATTGTAACTAACTTATGTATTAATTAAAATTTTGTTTTACTATTTTCAGATTCCAAAAAACAATCGATTTCACTCTAAGGTAAGCTTGAATGAATAAAAATATATTTATTGAATATATACTATGGGGCATATCTATTGTCCAACGCAAACCTAGCAAAAATTGAGCCATCTCTGGGTTTATTTTAATGAAAAAAACTCATTATGCTTTTTGCAAAAAAATTCATTACATATTTATAAAAAGTATGACGTAATATTAGTTTCATATATATATAAAATTTACAAATTTCAATATTCTAGAACAAGAGAAACTGAAAAAAAAATGAAAAAAACGTTCCACTTAACAGCGATACTCTTTTTATTGAGACTGGCATTGTTGTTTTGCTTTCCGTATTTTTTTGTAATTTTTTTACATTGTTCAATGATTGATTGATCAAATATCGAATAGAATACTTTAAATTAGCATTAAAAAAGCAAATATGTCAAAAGTGAACAAAAATAATCTAAAATGTTTTTCACCTAAACTCATTTTTGATAATTATAATCCCACCGCTGTCACTAATATAACGATTTAACATACAAAAATTTGTTTTGGAACAGATAAAGAACTTTTCCGTTGTCTGCTCTTAAAGTTTATGTTTTAATTTTTGATCATTTTCGTATCGTTCCAGAATGTTCATGTTTTACCAAGAAATAACATAGCACTTGAGTAGCCAATGAAGTTGTTTTAAATTATTTTTATTAACAACATGTTGAAATTAAACATACTCTCTTTAGGAATTTTAAAATAAAACAACAGTATATAGACCAATATTAAGGTTACCTAATCAATTTTAAATTGACAACTAAACAGTCGACAACTTTCCTACTCAGAAAGAAGTGATTAAACATAAATTCAAACAAATTTGATGTCAATCAACTCAAACAAATAGTGAAGTGGTACACTCAAGGTTAAATTTTTTGCTAAAGACTAGCTAGTTATCAACCACCCCTCGGACTAAGATCAATTATTTTTCTCTTTTATAGCCCTTTTCAAGCGTGTGTTGTTTGGCGGACGAACTATTTTTAGAGTTGATTTTTAAGTTGAATTTAATATTCATTTTAAATTTGTTTATTTAAACAATTTTCTTGTTTATTTTTTACATATATATTTCGATTTTTGTTGTTATTGGATCGATTGAAATAGTTTAATTAATCAATCATGAGTAAAACGAAGAAAAGAAAGTACATAATTATATATGTATTTATACATTTCTCCAAAACTATTTTTAATTGCTTTTTTGTGGCTTTGTTGTCAAGTGGATTTTATTTGTCTGTTAGTCAATGTATGAATACAGAAATGTGTTTTCTGTATAGACTTATTAAAGTGATGGTTTACAGATGATGAGATTTTGTTATTATTTAAATGGAATCAATTAATGAAGTGTATAATTAAATGGATGGTTAGTTTAATTTGATTGTATTGAATGTTTGTTTATTTTGAGATTTGAGAAAGAATCCGATAAAATTTAAAGTTTTGTTTAAATTTATTAAAAGTTGTGATTATTGTTTATGTTAGAGGTTCCACCATCTTTTTTGTTACAAATTGTGTGGTATTTAAAAGAACAGCTTTAGTTAATTTGAATAAAATCATTGTTATTTTGTAGATTGCCGCCCTATTGAAATCTGAACTATGTATCGTCTATTTTTTTATTTATAAAGTATGTTGTGTAATAGAAATTAAAATATGTTTTCCAACAACACATAACAATCTTTTAAGACCTTTGTCTAACAATATAATGCGTTTTGAGCTGTTAAAAAACCAAACTTTTCACGCTCCACGCCGGCCGTTTTGGGTCAAAAATGTGTTGAACGTGTTGAGAAATCTACAAAATACATAACAAATAACCTGAGTCACGCCAAAGTGATTGCAAATTGAGTGTACCTAAAGCTTAATTAACAAATTTTTTTTATTTTCAAACGATTTGGAGGGTGGAAGACATTCATAGAAATGGACACACCGCTGAATATTTCGACGTGAAGCTGAAAGAATTAACTGAATAATTAACTTATTTAACTGAAAGAATTAAGCTCAGGAGTTGAAGGATCTGCGTTTGTATTCTGCTTTGATCACAACAAATTAAAAAGGATTGCATGTGATTTAATGAATATTCAACGAGTGCAACAAAAACAAAAAAGGCTTTAAAAAATAATAAATCAACAAAAGACTATTAAACTATGTAGTCCATTGTTGGAAAGCATGGAATGAGTTTGGTATGCCATGTTGATCCATAAGGTCCTTGCGGATTGAAAGGATTAAAGCCACCCAAAGTAGTAAAACAATTTGTAGTATATATTGGAATTACTATGTTTATAGCGGTTATTAATTATGTTCCACAATAATTGTAAATATTTATCAAGAACAATAAATAAAATAGTTCTATAATTCATCTCTTTGGTAAAACATCTCAATGGGCGACGAGGGTGGGACAATGAAAAAAAAGCATTGTTTTACCTCAGGCTACAGATTTCTTTCTTGGTGTTACGCCATATCGCTCTATCGTCGCTCATCGAATTGATATCCTTTGGCAGCCAAGAAGTCCTAAAAAAGAGCGGTTAATAAACTAAAGATCCTAAGTCGTAGACTCAGGATTAAACGATCTACAAAAGTGCCTATTGCAGTGAAACTGTATAAATGAAAAATGTTTTTAAAGATTTGAGTCGCAAATTCATGAAAATTGCAACTTATAAAAAAATGAAAGCTTATTATCTCAAGAAATATCAATCATGAAGATTCGGTTCTACAGGAGCTTTTTTGTAAGAATTTAATTTATTACAACTTTGTCATATGCATTTTTCCTGTAGCTTTAGCCATTTATAAAATAACAACGACAAACAAGAAATTCATGAAAAAATTAACGTTAGTCACTTATATTGTCTCACCGGTGTAAGTTACAGTTACTTTGCAATGATATAGCATAAAATGCCGCTAAGTTATAGAAATTTAAAAAAAACTCAAGTTTACGTGTATTTTAAATGAAAAATCTTCACACGCCTATGGTCATTACTTAATATTAATATTAATGGCTTACTTTTTAGTGGAATTTTTTGGGGTATTTGCAAGAAAACTTCGAGCCTAGAGGAGAAAAAAAATAGTCGCCAAAAAGCACCCTACTTGATATTCTTTATTTAAATTTCTTCGCTACTTAGTAATCAATTACATTGATACCAATACTTTTTTTAAATAAAATTTGTTGTAGAGTAGAAACTATAGTATGTGCCACAACAACACATAGAACTCTGTAAAGATCCCACAACAATACGGATTGATGTGTTCATGGACGCAATTTCTTTCTTTGTTTTTTGTGTTTTTTCTCAAGAATGGATTTTTAAATGTTATGAATAGATAACTAAACAATAAATCCTATCACGTAATCAAATATGACATAGCCGACATTTAATGATAAAACGGAGGGAATAAAAATAAAAATGTTTGAAAAGTGCGAATATAACTCACTCGCCGAGATTTCCGTGTATATAATATTCTACGAGAACAGTTCTTGAAAAAAAACAATTTTAGAAATAAATTAAAACGATGCCTTCGCAAATCACAAAAAAAATTGTTTTGGACTAGAAAAAATTCACCTTTCATATGACACCACACTCGTCGAAGTTAAAAATATTTTTTTTTCAAAATTTCCACCTTCAACCTCACCTCACCAAATTGCATGAACAAATCTATAATTGACTTCCAATCTAACTAGTTTTATATTCCTCGATCATGCGACGTACTATCTTCCAAAATGGTTAAAACTCAGATATAGAGTGATATCGAGACTCGTTTCTTCAAGCATGTAGCGTACCATAGAATATCCCATAACTAAGATTAGGGGTCGTTGACTGAATAGAATTCATACACCATCAGCTATAAGATATCCTAGACCTTGCCTAGTGATAGCTCACTACTACGGTTCCCATCTGAATAAACAGCTCAAATTTTCAAATTCACGTTGCATGGCACAATTTCTTAAAACACATTATTTTAATTTTATTTAAAATAATTTTGCAACCATTTATTTACTACCGAACTCCTCGGTTTTTCGGAAAAACAAACCTCAAAAGTTAAAGATATTTGTCAATTAGCTTCAAGCTTGTGTTTAAGACAAGCCGATGCTCAAAAAATATGCCTAATTGACAAACAATCTAAAACATCTTCCCGTACACCAAGCAAATGATGGCAATAATTAAGAAAATAAATTCCTGATATAAAAATGGAAATATCAGATTAGAAAAATCAAACAAACCTTTTTCAGAAAAAAAAGACATTCGATTAATTCAAAATCTTGAAACTATTCTAAATACTAGAATTCGAGCCCATGTGACGAAGAAAGAAGAAAAACAATTTTGTCACGCCAGTGTGTTGTTCAAAGATAAACTTCGTCACAAATCGTGGGAACCTCTCCCTCTCACTCTCAGATGGCTACCCAGCCGGGTCAGGCACTGTTTCAGTGAAAAAGTAGGCTAACGAGACTACACTGACCATGTACTAGTAGACAAAGTATGATCTGTTAAAGAACTATTAAAAAATCATGCAACATAATCAACACCAACCTTAATAAAATGATTACGAAGCCTAAGTAAGTTGCGTTATTAATGCATTAGTTGCACCACATATATGAATTTTTACGATAAAATTACCCCAACTCAGCATTTAGAAAACGATTTTTTAGAATGTCCCGCGCGTTGGTGTAGCTGTTATTCACAGATCGTGTTGATTTGTGATTCGATTTTCCATCTGCCCTTATCATGGATAGTAATACTACGTCAACATTTTTTCCCCAAGCCCATTTTTTTCTGTTTAAAAGTGTGTGATACTGTTTGAGCTAGTTATAAATTTTGAGTTCTTTGAAGTTCTTTGAAGTTATTCAAATATAAAAACCAAAGATTATTGTAATACTGTAATAGCAAAAACGTGTCTTAAAAATTCTCCTTTTTTTTTACAAATAATCTATTTCCATCATTGCATTAAAAAAGATATCTTGTAAAGACTAGAAACAACATTCTTGTGTTTTTCTATCATATAACCACGTTTCACATGTTTTATTTTTGTGAAAATAAAAAAAGAACGATCTGTATGTGTCAAAATCAATCTATAACACTAGACAAAATTAACAATAAAAGAGATCAATGCCCGGCCAATAAATTTAAAATAGAAAATAACTATTTTCATGTTTATTGATTTTATAAATGACAGCTCTATGCTTCTTGTCATTTTTATCTGTAAACGAAAAAAATAACCTTCGTTTTGCAATTAGGTTTTTCTTTTGTTAAAGTCACGATCAGTTTAGTTTGTTTTTATACTTATCGTTAACAAAAACAATTTATTATTTTGAATGAATGAATAATTCGAATGTAATGGAATTGGTTCGTGCAATTTTATTTCTTTGAAATAAGGTAAAATCTAAATAAATGAGATGTGGGTTATGGTATTTATTTATAAATCTATTATACGATTTATTATTGGTTTATGGCAAAATGAGTTACGTTAAGTGTTTGTGGATCAAATATTTAGGATGCGGTACACAAGTCACAAACAAACAGCTAAAGTCTAAAGTTTCAAATAAAATAGGTTAATGAGTTAAAAATATAACATTGGCAACTATGTCATATTTGCCGACGGTTTCTATAAAACAATCTAATAATTTACCGATATAAATAAAAATTTAAATGTTCGTTACTTAAGGCTGGACCGATTCCTTTGAAATTTGACACAATGTTGTATTCAAATACAGGCGGGTTTTTATATACTTATTTTTGTATAATTTTTTTTTAGTTGTTTATGTTTCATAACGTTGGCTATCAACAAGCACATTTACTTATATATTAAACGAGAAGAGCGAGTCGAAGGAAACCCGGGCATATTCAAAGAAACTACAATAGGCAGACTGTACACCGTGCATCCTAATCAAGATGAATGCTTCTTTCTTCGCATGTTATTGGTAAAGACGTCCGATCCTACGTCTCAGCAATTGATAGTTGTCAATGGAGTTAAATATAACACTTTCCACAGAAGCGTGCAATACGTCACATCCAAATCACGTTCGTGCTTTATTTGTGCAATCATATTGACGGCCTGCTCTCCTTCATCTCCGAGTTATGGGAAAAATATAAATCACACATAGCTGAATATATTTTACGTCGTATATCAAAGGAAAATAATTTACAACAAAGCGTTGGTAATGGTTAAAGATTTGATCGATCTGCTGCTGCATATTCGTTCGATGTAGAGTGGCGTCGTGAATAAAATTATACGGATGATCTTTTATCTTATGTGCATTCCAATATTCCAAAGCTAAAGTTTGAACAAAAAGTCATTTACGATTAACTAATGCAAAATGTTAATAACGGGGTTGGAAGAAACTTTTTCTATGCAGCAATTCGATCACAAAATCACAAAGTTTTAGCTCTTGCGTCGTCCGGCATAGCTGCGACATTGTTACCAGGGGAAAGAACTCCTCATTCTATTTTGAAATTGCCATTGAACATGCAATTTATTAAAACTCCCACATGCAACATTTCCAAAAGATCCGGAATGAAAAAATATTGCAGAAATTTAAATTTATTAGTTGGAATGAATGCACAATGGCGTACAAAAATTCGCTGTCAGCTCTTGATCAATCATTGCAAGATTTGCGTGGCAATACCAGACGATTTGGTAATGCATTAATATTGCTTGAGGGAGGTTTAAGACAAATATTACCTGTAGTTCCTCGATCAACACCAGCAGATGAAATAAATGCTTGCCTAAAATACTCTACTTTGTGGCGACATGTAAAAAGGTTAAAATTAACTACAAATATGATATGCGTGTCCTGCTTCAAAACGATAAAGCAGCTGAGATATTTTCACATCAATTGCTGATGTAAAGGTACCGGTTGATCTAACTTCAGGACGAATTTTATTGCCTCATAGCTTCTGCATTTTAGTGTTGTCAAAAGAGGAATTTGTTGAAAAAGTATTTCCGAATATTCAAACTAATCATATGAATCGCGATTGGCTCAGTGAACGAGCCATTCTTGCGGCCAACGACAAAAACGTCAATGAATCTAACAGTATAATTCAGTCTTATATTCAAAGCGAGGCAGTCACATACAAGTCCGTAGACACTATCTTAGAAGCAGATGAAGCTGCAGTTTACTATCCAACAGAATTTTTGAATTCACTTAATCTGCCCAGGATGCAGCTGCATGTACTGCAAATAAAGATTGGCGTGCCAATTATCATGTTGCGATATATCAATCAGCCAAAATTTTGCAGTGGCACACGACTGGCAGCAAACAAAATTAATGAGCAACGTAGTAGAAGCGTATGAGGCCAACGTATGAGGCCAACGTATGATGCCGACGTAGAAGTAGAAGAACGTACGATAGATATGGACAGATAAGGCATTTCAATTTAAAAGATTGCAATTCTCAATTCGATTGGCATTTCCCATCACCATCAACAAAGCTAAAGGACAAACATTAGAGTTCCGTGGTTTAGATCTAGATGCCGATTGTTTCACACAGGGACAATTATATGTCGCGTGTTCTAGAGTCGGCAAACCAGACAATCTCTAGATCTGCACAGACAATGGAACAACAAAAAACGTCCCGAGCAGAAATTAGTTAGGGAAAGCCTGAATGCAGTCAGGGTGTGATCAGGTCCTGGTCAGTCCAGAAAGGGCCAGCCTTATTAGGGCAATCTGATGTGGGTCTGTTCCGGACCTGATTTACAATGCCATTTTAGGGTTAACCTTATTTGAATATATCAGGCCCTGATTTAGTTTTTCATATTTGACCCATAGCTGAAATTTCATTTGGTTAAAATTTACTAGAGTGTTATCCATTTTAGAAATATATGGTTAAAATCTTTCATGCATGTTTTAGTTATTATCACTTCTCGGGTGAAAGACTATAGTTATAGTAAATAAGGTGGTATATGCTTTAATTTTTTTATTTTATTTTAATTAGTTGATGTATATAATGTATAAATATATATCAGGGTCTGGTCCGGATATCCCCTTTAGGAGCTGATCCGATTATCCCAATCAGAGTCTGATTCGGTAATCCCAATATGGACCTGATAGGGAAAAAGCGTAACACTCAAGGTTCGGGGCCCAGTCAGGCTGCCTTACCAATCCCTGATCGGGACTAGAGTAAACGTGATCAGGACCTTATTTGAGCCCTGACAAATTTCTGCTCCGGATTGTATACACTCAAGCACTATGAAATTAAACATTTTAGAAACGTGTGTGTTCTGTTTTTTTTATTTGTTATATTTAACTAGACTAAGCCACTGCAACGCGTGACCGTGTCCAGCTAGTTTTAAATAAATTTATTGATGATGGAAAATCGAATGAACCGATGATGTGAACCCGGCTATTCTTTTGATTTTCTTGAAGTTTCGTTAGTATAATAAGTAATCGTTGTAATCGTTAGAATAATAAAAAAAATTTCCTAGTTTTTACACAGGATGGCTTGAAATTCGTTAATAATTTTAGTTAGTGACAAGAAAAGTTTAAAGTTAAATTGCGCCCTTGAACGGGTTAACCGATCCTAATAATGTTATTTTATTTGAAAGATACTAAGTAGGGCCTTAGAAAAATATTACACTCATAAAAAAATTTATATTTTATACGATTTTTTAATTTGGATTTTTCAAACAGAGATTTAAAAACTACATTTTTTCTTTTATTTTTTTATATTTTAAAGATTTATTATTTATCCTAAACATACTAATATTACAGAAAATCGTTATTTGTTGTTTTCGAGAAAAGGCTTTTAGGCATTTTGAAAATATTATTTCTCTGAAATTTTTTTTCCAAGCAAACGCTCAAACTAGGCTCTAACTTAATCCACGCTAAAACTTAGTTTTTAAACAGAATCATTGGTAAGTGGAAAAACTACTCAAGATAAAACGATATACATAGCCCCATCTGAATCTTATGGTTTTTGACTTTAACGTCACTTTGGGTGCCATTTTGTTGTTGCTTGTAGTCAATTATAGTGATAAGTTTTCGCACTTTCTGCTGTTCTGTGTGTCTATTATTTATTGTCTATACTCTACATTGTTTGCTGGTTTTTAGATACCACAAACGATTCACACTGTTTTTGCTATGAAACCAAATATTAAATAAGCTCTTATTTAGACCAAAAACCATTTTTATACACAAGAAAACTTTCTATCCAGTACTAAAATTATGTTTAGATAATTAATTAGGTTTTATCTTACTTCTGTGTTAGTAATGTTAATGGAAATGCTAATTCACTCCCAGCCTTATGCGGCTTAGAATATAAATTTTCGGCTTATTCAAAACGTTATGGTGTCTATACAAACAAGTGTCTTGGTATACTTAAAAATTCTAAAACATTCGACAATTGTTGTGTGGATTAAAAAACTTCTGAAATGCATTTTTCTGGTGTATTTCTAAGATTGTTTGGATGTTGATGATATCCCTTGTAAACATCCCTTTTCTTCTTAATGGAACGTTATTAAATGAAAAAGATTATAACACTATATAAGAAAGCACATTTCTACCAACCTAAATCTTTATACCGGTATTAAATTATTTGTGTAAATTTACTATGTAATATTATTAAATATTAGTATAATTATTTATCTATAGATATTACCTCTGGCAGAATAGCAAAAAATTTGCATAATTATTAAATAGAGAAAATGGAATGATTGTTATCTTCCAACACATTTTAATAACGAAAACTCACAAGTCACATACATAATTCTTATTGTTATGACCAAGGCGTGGTACAAATGATGGAAACAATAATAAAATAAATAACCAACAAATTTAAAAAAAATATACATAATATATAGTTTACACAATTCAGTATAACTGAGGAAAGCTTGGTATTAAAGCTATTATAACATTTCAGCTTCTTTCAGGTTGTCTATAGCTGTTGAACTTTATTCTGTTGCTATGGCGACGTGGCTCACCATTTTGGGCTGACCGACGAACGATTAAACTTGCACCGTGACCATATTTTATAAAAACAACGAGGTCAACAATAGCGCAACCAACAATGATATTATGGCTAAATACGTATCAACCCATCCCCATATTATTATAATTTCAATTAATTTTGCTATTCTGGTATTTTCTTATTTCTCTTCTTTATTTATTGTTTTTGTCCTTCTTACAGTTTCAATAAAAGTTGTTCTTGTTGTTTGATTTTGTTTCATTGAAGGTCAATTATTTTATTGTTAACAAAAACAACATTAGTTTATTTAAATCTGTCATAAGATTTATAATTTACGTTTTTTAAGATACTTTTTATATTTAATTGCTTTTGAAATGATTTCAATCAAAGCGATGGATTTTACCATTGTGTTTTTTATTAGAAAAATTCGTTGCGATTTGCGAATCACAAGAAAACAAATCTATGAAGGTTTATCGATTTCACCTATTTTTCTACTAACTTAACTTTCAATTATATAATTTGTTTATGAAATTTAAAAAAACAACCATATTCCATAATGTAGATAGATCTAGAAACCAAAAAAAAAGTTATTTGCCTTGGCACAAAGAAAATTATTATCAACGTGACACTAACTTAACTGTACTAAATTTTATTTAATTTCAAATTAATGATTTACTAATAATATTATATATCTTATAATTTCTCAATAACAAGTAAATTAAAAATAAATTTAAAAAATTACAGTATTTTTTTATTTGGCTTGAGATAATATGAAATAAGTTGCAATTGAAGTGATTAGAGTTATTAATAGTCGTCGGTATAATGTTATTAATAAAGATATCCGTTATAAAAAATATTTACATATTCCATGTTTTCTTTGTGTTTTACTTAAATAAATTAATCTTTATAATTATCGTTTTACAAATCACTCATTAGCAAGTATGAGTTATGGATATCGGAAAAAAATATTAGATTGATCAAAAGTTTTTCTTGACACTTTGGGAGACTGACGTTTAATTTCACATACGCTAAAGTTACTAGACAGTTTTCTAGTTTTTAATAGGGAGACTACGACGTAAAGATCTTTTTTCCGGTATTCTGGTATTCTAGATTCGATTTGGGCTATATTTTATGGTAGTATAGTTAGCTAGTTAGTTTTTGTCCGGCTTGTTGTAACCTATTTTTTCGTACAATCACGGGTCTTACGGTTTTTTAAAAATGATTTTCGAAAGAATGTGTTGTACTTGTATATTTTTTTAAGTTCGTTATTTAGGCTTAAAACAATTCTGTTCAAAAAAATTAAAAATTCTTTATAAATATTGAATCTTTGACAATATTTTTGTGTTTCAAAATGGTAACTGCTGCGTTTAGAAGTTTTTCGAAATATTCTTTTTAAACAAAGTATTACAATTTGAATTTACCTTTATGGACGGGAAAAAACCAAGAGTTTTCATTGTAAAAACTTAATACGCATGCGATTATAGTCTCAGACTTCTAAGTCAAAATTTTTTAAGTTTTTTGGCTTCAACAAAACCTTTTACGTTCGCAATATTAATTAACCAATATTAATTTACCAAAAACAAATTCAAGTGGCTCCAATCAATTTTCACGTATTTCACTTAATCTTTTGTTAGGGATCCTAATTATTTTAAAAAATTGTTTGTTTTTCTTCCTTCAAATCCTTGAGGTTTTTCTAATCCGGCTCAATGGACCATAAAAAACACCGATTTGAGCCTTATTACGTTTTCAAACAGCTGGTTGAAAACTCAATCAATTTTAATTATTTCTTCAATTCAAAGAATATCTTTAAATAAAAGAATATCGGAAAAAACCACGAAAAAATCATAAACATTATTTATATCATCTTGACAGCAATAACTTATCAACCCATCATCCCGTAATAATAAACTTAATTGTTTATTTTGTGAAAATGCCGAATTTTAATTTACTGTAACACAACATTGAGTTTACACTTACAACCAACAAAAACTGTTGACGATTCCGAAATATTTGTAAACATAACAACAAATATGACTTCAATGAACGCGGCGCATACATTATATAATAGATTATTTAATATTTACTTCCCGCATATGGAAAGTTATAAATAAATTAATAATTGAACGTAACAAAACAGAGGGAATCTCCTCTATTTATGAATTTATTTTTAGGAAATAATTAGGAATATTGTATTTACGAAAATAGTTTTTGAATCTGAAGTGATTTATTTTATTAAATAGGAAATGAAAGTCATCGGATGACAAAAAGAGGGTCGATTGGATAGATAATAATAAGTAAAGTTATTTTGTGAGTGATATTTTTGGTGTATAAAGTTTATATTTTATAACATTGTTTGTTTTGCCGATTAGTATAGTGTGGCAATACCAAATATAGTGGGAAGTATAAAGTGGTATATTGAACTCAGTACTAATTACATCACCACGCCATCAACCGAATTTTTTTTAGTTACAGTTGCATTCACAACATTGTACTTGAATGTTTAAGGTCGTTTGTTTAATGATATGGGTATTTAAAATAACATTACCCACAAGGTCACAAATAAATATGTATAACACACAACCCTCATTTTCTGCAGCAACCATCAGCACGTAACGTAAACAATTGAAGTTAAATTAGATTTCACTTCATTTTAGTTGATAATAAGATTCCAAATCTCACGCGACTCGTTTCTTCTATCATTCATCAAACAAGACTCTTTTGTGTTTGATTTAATAACATCAAAAAGTACAAGAAAAGTAGATTAATTACATTATGTTATTGAAAAACTATTTTTCGCGATAAATTATGATGTATGTGAAATAAAAAGATAAATATTTCATTCGATTCAACAACATAAAAAAACTTGTTATTATTTCTGTGGTTCGTTTCCATTGAATTCGGAAGATCTAGGTAAAGTGAATTGTTTGAATTTCTCTCACACTTGCCTTATAGATTTTATTCGCGGTCGGGTTTAATAAAAATAATCTTTATTTTGTTTAAATATAATTATTTTTGGTTTAGTTATTCAAAATAATAATAATAAAAGTAAAATTTTATGGAGAGAAATTTGTTGTTGTCTAGTGCTTAAAGCTATGATGAATCTTGTTTTTAATTTAGCCGGTTTTACGGAAATTAAGGTTAATGTTTTAATCAGAGGTACTTCTTCTTGTTTGTTATTCTAATTTACAAAATAATAATTATCAAATTTTTTATTCACGATTTTAATTTTTTATTCATTTCTAATTATCACATCATGTGTCAATTTGTAAATGTCATATGATAGCACCTGATGAACTGTGGAATCAGGACCGCCCCCCGAAAAAGGTTTAGGAGGGTCCAAAGAACTTTTTTTTTAAAAAAAGTATTGTGTTATAGGCATTACAAAATGTGTCACAACAAAACTTGGATACCTTTTAAGACCTAGGTTCCACAACAACATGCATTCTGAGGTGTTGATGAACACTTTTATAAACTTTTGTGGATTAAAAGCCCCGAGACTATTGATTCGAGCAAAGCATTCCATTTGCACGATGTACGGACAAAGAAAGCCCTCTGCATTTTGTCACTATGACAGTGAGCTATCTCAACAGTTAGACCGCTTCCACAAACCGATTGACGTGTAAAACGGGAAAAAGAATATAGTTGAGGCATGATGGATCCGATTTCATCCGAGCATCTGAGCACTGCTGGTGACGATATTTATAAAATACAACGAGCTCAACAACAGTGCGACGATGTTGTAAGGAAACAAAATTTGATCACCCACAATTTGCATAACATGCTGTTCAACAGAGTCCAATGAAGCTGGAATGGAAACAGATGCAGCGCCCCAAACTCGACAATAATATACTTTATTGTATTCACTGACGGCACTTGGCAAAACATGATTAATAATTAAAATCAAATAAACACTGGTTATTGTTTTGCAAACAGTATATTTGTTATGTTTAATATAAACTAGGAATCGCCCAGTGGCCGAAACTCGGCCATTGTAAATAGAAATTGTAAAAAGACCTCCAACAATATAGCTGCAACACATTATTTCAGAGTTTGATTTTTTGATATAATTGATTTTGAATTGTGAAACAAATAACTTTTAGAAAAAAAAATAAAATAACCGAACAAGAAAGTCAAAAAACACAACTATCACATTTTTGCCATTTATTCTGAAAAAATCGTCAAAATTAAAAACAAGTATTTTTCGGCACATCTACTACTCAAGACCTTTCCTACGATATACATATGTCATATTGCCACACTTTTGATGGAGCAAATATTTTAAAATTGTACCGCAAAAATATTGCTTACGTATTTATATATAGGTATATATTGATTTTGAGTTGTGAAACAAATAACTTTTAGAAAAAAAAAATAAAATAACCGAACAAGAAACTCAAAAAACACAACTATCACATTTTTGCCTTTTTTCTTAAAAAAAGAGTCGAAATTCAAAAATAAATATTTTTTGGCACATCTACTACTCAAGACCTTTCCTACGATATACATATTGTCACACTTTTGATGGAGCAAATATTTTAAAATTGTACCGCAAAAATATTGCCTACGTATTTATATATAGATAACTAAAATTAATTATAAAATTTTAGATAATTTAAATTAATTTAAATTAATCTTAACCGCTCAATCAATTTCGGTTGTTACACCATCTACGGGAGCTTATGAACTACTGTAGTTCATAAGCTCCCGTAGATGGTGTAACAACCGAAATCGATTGAGCGATTAAGGTTAATTTAAATTTTATAATTAATTTTTTATAATTAATTTTAGTTATTTATATTAAACTTAACAAATATACTGTTTACAAAACAATAACAAGTGTTTATTTCAATTAAATTATCGACAATAATACTCCATACAGGGATGAAAATAGGACTTATAAATGTGGAGTAATTTATACGAAGTGAAATATTTTTTACATTTATTGAGGAGGCCGACGCGCCTTTTTTTGACGCGCTTTTTGCCATCGCCATTATATGATCGTTCCAGAGTAGGTCATTGAAAATTGTAACTCCCAATAAACGAATGCGAAACGACGGAAGATTCGTCTATTTGTTCGTCACATATACTAATTGAAATATCGTTGGGGAATTCGGTCTTTGATCTGGAAACCATAAATATAGCTGTGTTTTAGTGGAATTAAAATTGACTAAATTTTTGTCTCCCAATTTCTACATTTATGGCAGCGTCTCGGCGGGTGGGATTTATTCGTTTCTTCATTCGTTTGAAGATAGGGGACATATGACTTGTGCAACATTATCTGCAAAAGTATTTATCGGATTACTGGTGATTTTCAACAGTTCGTTGTCCGTGGATATAAATTAAAAATAGAGTGGGGAATAAAACTAAGTCTTGGGGTACACCAGCGTTAATTAATTTATGCTTAGAACTTAGAAGAAAAGCCATCGATGGATACCGAAATGTATTGTTCGGTGAGAAAATTTTGAATCAGCTTTACGACTACGGGGTGAAATCCGTACGTAACGAGCTTGTTGTTCAGGATGCCAGATTCGATTTAATGTTTTTGAGACGTCTAAAGCGATAACGTACGTTTCACCATCTTTGGATGCTTTTCCAACGATCGGCTACATAGCTCAATAGATCGGTTGTTGATCTTTTTTCGTGAACCGTATTGGCTGTCAGATATTAAAAGGTTATTTTCCCAAAATTTTGATGTGTTTATTAAAATAGTGCTCATATATTTTAGATTAGGACTGAGAGTAACACTATTGGTCTATAATATGAAATATCATATTTTGTTCCTTTTTTGGGACAGACTGGACATTTAGTAACGTCAGCACAAAGAGAAAATACCAGATTTATAGGATTTCTAAAAAATGTTAGAGTAGGTGCAAGTTCCTTTGAAAATGTTTTTAGGAGGAATGTTCTCCAAACCGACGGCTTTGTTGGTATTTAGCCCCCTTAAAATTTTTTCGGCAATTTTGGGTTTGAATCTTTCATATTATTTCCTGAAGACATGGATTTGTGTGTTTTTAGGTGTTTCCAAAACGATCGAAGTCAAAGCAAAGCGTTCCCCGAACAATGTGGCTTTTCTTGCTGGGTCGGTGACGATTAAATCACCGTCAATAATAGGAGAAATAGAAGATTTGGAACCAGGCTTCAAAGAAATAATTTGATGTTGATATATCTTCTAGCTCAAGAATATATCTTTGTGTCCACAGTAATGAGTAAATCATAAAATAAAACGACTAACTTTCTAAATAACTTTTACAACTTTATTGCTTGAATATTTTATGAAGACTGATAATCCATATTCCACAAATATAATGTTTAACAAAAATATTAATTTTATAATAAAAAACTTAAACGGTAAAACTCGTCTTTTACAATCGTTAATTATCTTTTATAATTCAAACAAAATAATTAATAATTTAGGGCTTTCCAATTCGCTTATTCATATATATAACAATTTCATATATATAACAATTTCCGCTTTTTTTAAAAAGAAATACAACATTCTTGATGTTTAATGCTTAACCTAATAACAGTATTTCATTTATAACTATAACTACAACTTAACAATAACAATTTTTTAATAACAATTAAATTTTTTTTTTTTTTTTTTTTTTTTTAAATATCATATGCCCACCGATCAGGTAATTTCTTGTTTCTTTTAGATCTACGTAGTTCTACAGTTTCGGAATCACTTAAGCTTCGCCGACGTTTTGATCGCAACACTTTGGCATCAGGATCGCCGATAATTCTAACGCCCGTGTGAAATTTATCATGCAAATTCGAAAATCGTAGAGAATTTACATGCACTCTTCTTATGTTGTCTATTATATTAACTAGGTAAATAAATTTACTCAATCTTTTAAGAATCGTACCCGGAATCCACTTAATGTGGTTTTTGAAATGATTCCTATAAAAAATTTTTTGACCAACCCTATAATCTATCGGCACAGTGGATCTAGCTTTTTTGTTAATTTCATTAGTCAACTTTTTCGTACGAATACTTGCGTTATACCGCTTCGAATCAGTGTTTTGTGAGTGCTTAGTATCACGATCAAACCGTACAAACTTATTTTTGTGAATACGATCTAAAAGTATTTTAGGACGATAGGTAAAAATAACTTCAGATGGTGTCTTAGAATTGACAGTATTTGGACTATTACGTTGGTGTATTAAAAATTTATCCAATTTTTGTTGCATTGTTAGATGTTTTGAGTCATCCAGTAGGAACTTTTTTAAAACTGATTTTACAGATTGCACTCCCCTTTCTGCAATCCCATTACTTTGTGGATGGTATGGTGGTGACTTTGTGACTTTTATTCCATGAGCTTTACAAAAATTTAAAAATTCGAATGAGTTAAATGGTGGTCCATTATCAGACACGATCTCAGTCGGAAGACCAAATATGGAACATATTTTGCACAACACTGTTATAACATTTCGAGCGTTGGTTTTGGTCATAAGTATAACATCACAGTATTTGGAATAGACGTCAACTAACACAAAAAACCAACTGTTTTGGAAAAAGAAAAAATCTATATGTACCCGCTCAAATGGGTAACTGGGTTGTAGGCCAAGAAGACAGTATTTGTTCTTGCTTCACATTCCTGGTTGTTTGGCATGGATGGCATTTACTAACATAGGATTCAATATGTTTATCAATATTAAGAAACCACACGTATGACCTTGCGATCATTTTCATACGGACAATACCCGTATGATTGTCGTGTAACATTTCTAATATTTTTGAATGAAATTTTTCAGGTATTACAATACGATTTAAATAATATAGACATTTTCCCTCCGAAGATAACATTTCACGTTTACTGAAATAAGATTTAATTTTTTCAGATAATTTTCCCGGATTATTCGGCCAACCGGCAACAACATAAAAATAGACTTGACTTAATATTTCGTCATTTTGTGTTTCTTGTTGAATTTCTTCGAAATTTAACGGAAGGTTCTGACAGAAATTAAATGACATAATAGGGTTTATTTCTACTTCAGTTTGTGATGCTTCTGGTAACCTGGATAGTGCATCAACGTTTGACATCTCTGAGCCTTTTCTATACTTTATTTCATACGAGTACATTGATAGAATAACCGCCCACCGTTGCAGTCTTGCTGCTGCTACAGGTGGTGTCGCCTTATTAGGATTAAATATAGTTTTTAGGGCTTCATTATCTGTATAAATGACAAATCTCTGACCGTAAAGATATTTGTGAAATCTTTTTAACCCAAAAATGATAGCTAATGCCTCTCGATGTAGTTGGGAGTAGTTCTTTTCAGCAGGTGAAAGGGAACTGGATGCATATAATACTGGTTTTTCTTTTCCATTAATAATATGCGACAAGATAGCTCCTACACCGTAAGGGCTAGCGTCAGTTGCCAAGACAATTGGCTTATTTGAATCATAGAGTTCTAGAAGTTGATTATTTTCAAGAAGAGATTTTGATTTTTCAAAACACAATTGACATTCAGGAGACCAATAAAATTGTTCGTCTTTGCGTAACAAATTATACAACGCTTTTAGCTCCGTCGACAAATTCGGGATAAATCGTGAATAATAATTAAGTAATCCAAGATACGATTGGAGTTCCGTAATATTTTTTGGTGCAGGGGCGTTTACTACCGCTCGTACTTTGTCTTTGTTAGGCTGTATACCAAATTCTGAGATAGTATGTCCTAAATAATTCACAGACTTCTCCAAAAACTTGCTTTTTTCTAAATTTATTTTAATGTTATGGTTATTGAGACGTCTTATAACTTCAAATAAACTTTTTTTACATTCCCCAAGAGTTGTTCCTCCTATTATTATGTCGTCAATATAGCATTCCACTTTTTCTATTCCAATGAGAATTCGATCCATGGTGTTTTGGAAAATTGACGGAGCACTTTTAATGCCAAAAGGCAGACGGGTGTACCTGAACAACCCCTTATGGGTATTGATAGTTAGGTATTCTTGTGATTTTTCAGTGACTTCGAGTTGCTGGTAAGCTCCTGCTAAATCCAGGATGCAAAAATATCGACAATTTGCTATTTTGGCTAATATGTCATCAATTCGTGGTAACGGATAGTGTTCCGTTTTGACATATTTATTGACTGTGACTTTGCAATCAATACAAATTCTAATCTCTCCATTCTCTTTGGGTACAGAGACGATAGGACTTGCCCAGTTGCTATGACGCACTGGCACTAATATACCTGACTGACATAGACGATTAAGTTCGTTTTCTACCTTTTCTCGAATTTTAAAAGGAACGGTGTAAGCTCGATGGAAAATTGGTACAAAATCATCACACAAATGTATTTCCGCATTATAACCCACTATAGACCCGTTACCCATTTTATTAGGAATGACATTTGGAAAATCAGTTTTAATTACCTTAGAAATTTCCCGCGACACATCCGTAGTAGTTTTGATGGTACCTGATACAGGCCTGACTACAAAAAAATGTTTCCACCTTGGAATCAAAACATCTAACCATGTACGACCCAACAATGGTCTTATTGAGTTTTCGGTTTCAATTATAATTACATCCAACGTATAATATATTCCTTCATGTAACACTCTGACAGTTATTTTTCCTACAACCTCGATTACTTGACCTGTGACGGAAGAAAAAACATTATTACAATTATTTATAACTAGATGACTAAACATAGATTGGTACTTATCTAAATCTATTATGGTGACACTTGCCCCTGTGTCGACTTCCATCTCCAATTGATGACCTTCAATCTCTAATTTCATTGTGAGAGCTTCAGTTATCGTTGATATGCTGTTCACTACCTTGGCATGATATCTGGAGCTCGAGGGTTTGGTTTTACATACTCGTGACGTGTGACCAATTTTGTCACACATAAAACATCTCCATCGCTGAGCAGGACACTCTGTTTCAGAATGACGATATTTCCCACACCGCATGCATAGATTCTTGTATTTAATTGGACTAAAACTTCGATAATTATTGAAATGACTTGGACTTTTACTTCTATTTGATGTTGCACTACTGCTACAATGACTTCCATTTGATTGACGCCTGACACTTCCACTTGACTGACTTCTTCTTCGACTTTCATTTGAGTGACTTCTTCTTATAGAACGTGACCGATTTTGATTAGTGACATAGTTTTCTTGACGGACTGAATACTGTGGACTAGGGTTTATAGCCTTTGTTTCTTTCTCAGACATCTCCATAGTTAGAGCTGTTTTGCAACATTTTTCAAATGTAATATCACTCGACTTAAGCAATTCGCGTTGAATCGATTCCTTCCTCAACCCAACAATGAACTTGTCGGTCAAGGCATCGTCCAAAAAATCTTTAAACTCGCACGTTTGAGCTAACTCCTTCAATCGAACAATAAAATCTGCAATGCTTTCGCCTTCATTTTGTTGTGCTTTGGAAAACTTAAACCGTTCTGACCTTTTATTAACGGTTGGACTGAAATGAGCTTTAAGAACTGTAATAATTTCATTAAATGTTTTTTCATGTGGTGCCTTTGGCATCGTCAATGATTTTAAAATTTTATAGGTTTCGGCTCCCATAACGGTTATAAACAAGGCGATTTTTTTATTGTCCTCGATGTTATTAATTATAAAAAATTGTTGAAGACGTTCCTCATACGCCAAAAAATCATCCCCTGGGAGAAATGCTTCAATGTTTCCGATCAAAGACATTTTCTTTTCCGTTGTACAATCGTAAGCACTTTCACTTTTAATATTAATAATTTGATTTTTTAATTTTACCTTAGACGATGTGTTTTCTTGCATAAGATGACCTCTAACTGTCCGCTATTGCCTAAATTTTCCTCAAAACACGCGTTTTAGCAAAACACGATGACCTTTAATAACTGTTTCCTGCTATTGAATGGTGAATAATTGTTTTCTGATGCAGGATGCTATTCTTTATTGACTGCTAATCCTTAATTCTTCGTCGCCAATTTGATATATCTTCTAGCTCAAGAATATATCTTTGTGTCCACAGTAATGAGTAAATCATAAAATAAAACGACTAACTTTCTAAATAACTTTTACAACTTTATTGCTTGAATATTTTATGAAGACTGATAATCCATATTCCACAAATATAATGTTTAACAAAAATATTAATTTTATAATAAAAAACTTAAACGGTAAAACTCGTCTTTTACAATCGTTAATTATCTTTTATAATTCAAACAAAATAATTAATAATTTAGGGCTTTCCAATTCGCTTATTCATATATATAACAATTTCATATATATAACAGATGTCAATTCCTGTTTTTTCATCTTCGAGTATCTTAAATCGTTCCCAATATCCTAGATATTGGGAACGATTTAAGGGATTATTGTTTTGGATCCAAATATTAAATAATATACAATTGTTTCTAAGGGGTAATTTGGCTTAGAAAAACATATTTTTGTTGAGGTTTCATTATTGAAAAGGGAAACAATTTATTGATACTAAAATATTCTCGTCAAACAAAGTTTAAACTATATTATTTTAATATTATTATTTTATTTTTATGTTTATTTTCACTCAGATAATAGACTAACCTACCAGAGTTCCTGACATTCCTGGGAAAAGTAGTGGATTATGCTTTATTTGTTTTTGACAAATGGTCTTTCGTTGGTACAATTCAAAATATCAGCACCTTTAGATGGGTCAAACTATAATTTGATTCCCACACATTTATTTTTACAAGTTTCTAAACAGTTTAAAGCTAATCCTAGTCTTGCTTAGGATTATAAAGCTGCATATTGGCAAGGACTTAGAGATAGCGTCTTATTTCAAACATTTCTGCTTCTAATACATGGCGTATGGATGAACAAATCGGGGTCTGGCTAGATCAAATCGATTTGCCTGCACACTTCACGCGTTACTTCAGAGTTTCAATAGCAGCCCATATTTTAATGGTTCAAGTGAAAAGATGTTGAACTATCGCTTTTCAAAGTGATTTTATTTAACATCTGGCATCTCTGGAATTCCTTATCAGCGTGGGTCTTCCCTGATAATTTTAATGCTCAAAACTTTAAAATTAGCGTTCAGAAAATTCTCAAAGAAAATTGATCAACACTCACAAACCTTAGTTCCCTCGTTAGCATCGTATCTTCTGATATTCATGGAAATTAATTTATTATGATTAACACTAAACAATTCCTAACTTTAAATAAAAAAGAAACTAAAAAAATTTTTGTTTCTAAAATAGGTATATGTACTCAATGGTAAGAGCCAAAAGGACGATGTGTTCGATAACTGTACCGGAAGTGTGTCAAAAAAATGTTCAAGTGAGTCAAAACAAGGAAATTTGCATATTTTTCGCTTAAAAACGTTCATTTTAAGTTATAATGAGTGGTAACGTTGAAATTTGTAAAATCTTGATGGTCGGGATTGGTACGTGAGACCAAATACTAGATTATTGCATTATAAGTTTGTCAAAAAAACGTTGTCAAGTGTGTCAAAGGAATGGAATGATTTTCATTTTTTTTACCCAATTTGTTGCAAAAAAATGAAATTATTATTTGTATGACATGAAATTTAATTGAACTATAATTTAGGCAATATTTTAAGAATTTTGGGAAAAGTTTCGATTTTGGATTTTGTTATAATTTTTGGAATATTTTTAGAATTTTGAAAAAAGTTTAAATTTCTGTTTTTATTGTTATTTTTAGAATATTTTGGTAGTTTTGAAAGAAATATGATTTTTGATTTTGAAATATTTTCTCGAAAATCTAAATGGGAATGGGGTTGGAGGAGTTTGGCTATTGAATTTTGTATTAAATTGTGAAAAGGTTTATTGTCTGAAGATGTATTCTCTTTTTCTTACGAATTACTTTTTTAGTTGTTATGAGTATAACACAAAGTACATTAATAACAAAATTTGATCCCAATACAAAAATCTTTATTATGCCTTAAGTAATATTTTTATTATTAATCCAACCAGTAAACTATGGTTTGGAGTATATTGAACTCCATTACTTTCCATTCTGAAGGAAACAGCTTTTTTCTTATCATTTTCAATTAGTACAGTATATTTTCAAACACATAATTTTGTAAGGTCTGAAAACTTCAATGACAGAGAGGGAGATACAAATCCTAGGCTAACGCCTAGAGCAACAATTTCACTCTTATGCAAAAAAGACCTACTTTACGCCCTTAATACATAGATAGCTATTAAATTAAATTAAATTCTTATGTCATTGTAAAAGTTGAACTTTTAAATATGATATAACTCGCGTATTTGTTTAAAAAAAACTAATAAAAATATTAGAATTAGTAAAAATTTTATTTAATCGATTAATCAATTAATCCATGTTAAAATTTTCGTATTAATCGTTAATCGATATTTAGTCCCAATCGATTAATTGACCATGCCCTAGTCACAACACATAAAAACGTTTTAAGACCCAGGTCTCATAACAACATACGTTCAAAGTTGTTGATGGACGTAAATCTTTATTTTTTTGTTTTTTTTTATATTGATTGTTAAAGAATGGATAATCAAACAATAAATCCTTTCATAATAAAATACAACCTAGCTTAATACTTCATGATAGGATGGAGTAAATAAAAATAAGAAAAGGTAAACTGCATTTTTTTAAATTTGGAGGAACAAAACTAAAAATGGGTTCCCAATAATCCAGTTAGTATATGCCTTAATAATGTGACACACTGTCTTCTTCGATAATTAAACCCTGATATAGAGTTATATGAAGGTTCACGTCTTCGAACAAGCAACAGTGTGACATAATCAAGGCATAATAAATAAATAAGATTGAATGTGCTATCGTTGAATGAATAGAGTTAGTGCGCAAACACTCTAAAATATCACCTTGGTTAGTGATATCTTACTGCTAGTCAGTGGAATGTGATATCTCACGTTAACTCGTATGTCAATGCTGGGTCTGGTGTACGCAGGATTGTCACATATTTTTGGTTTTGGTTAGTATTTGAGCGATATAGTTCTACGGAATAGCTATTTTTCTTAAACTTCAAGAACGATAAATTCTTGTATAGAATTGTAATAACTCTGTATCCTAACTTCCAGTTTGTCACTGCCGGTAAAGAGAATGTTGGCTCCTCTTTTTCATCAGAAACTGAACGCTCGTTTTCTCTATACATTTTTTCTCCATGGAGAATTCCAATGAAACTTTGTTACATGGTCTGAATTAATTATTTATTTGTATTGGTAGTATTAATTTTAACATTTCAATCCAATTTCAATTTGAGTTACACTTCAATACTTCATTTAATATGTTATATTTATATGGGTAGGAAGTCAATAAAGTGTAGTCGGTTTATTTTCGTAATTGGTTTATTTTCGTTCAATTGCGGTTAAACCTTTACTATAGTTGACATAGAATTTTCGGATATTCAGAGAGTCTGAATAATTAATATTTCATATTAAGTGTGCTAAGGATATTCAACTAAAACCGGATTATTTTAGTTTGAAGCTTACTAAATCGATAATGCACCCATTTCAATCCCGCCGTTTAAAATCCTCTCTGACATTTTTACATATTTTTTTATCAACAGACATACACATAAACTGAATAATCAATCTAGACTTAAGCGCAATATAAAAAAAATTTAGTTGTCTAAGTTTATTTTTAATTTTAGATCTTCAAGTTCTCCTCTTACATTCGAAACACAAATGCATCAAACCCAACCCTTCATTTCCATTTAAAGATATCATCACATCTGTTTAATGCAATAATTTGTGTTTCGCTGCAACATAATAATAAGAATGTACCAGAAGGCTTGATAAGTTTATATTATAACAATCAATTCAATAGAATTTTCATTTAAGTAATTTAGTAATTTCCCACATCAGTTATCGAAGAAAAAATTCAATAAATACCAAACTATAGGAACCAGATAAGTATACCATCAACCTACATATATATTAGTGGTTTACTACTTATCATCTCACAATTGTTTCTTTTTTGAAATATGAGAAGATGATAGTACTAATTTTAGATGAACTTAAGAAACTATAAACCGTTTTGAACAGTCATCGGATCGTATTGTTCTTTTAAGTTAATAATTTTTTTTGTCTCGACAAATTTTATTATTTATAAAATTTATTTTGGATATGCGGGTCATAGGAAATAGTTGTAGTTTCATTTTCATTGGGAATTTAAATATATATTTGTCAAGTATGTATTTATTATATGCGTTTGATAATTTACGATAAAGTTTTGGTGTCACAAAAGTCATTTATTTAATTTAAATTTTATGAAAAGGGTAAATGGGTCTGCAAGAAATAAATCTTAATATTCAGAAAACCGTAATCAATACGAAGAAAGAAGAATCCGTTGAAAAAATGTAACATGTTTTCATAGAAATATGTTGTTAGAAAAAATTATAAAATAATTAAAAATTGTTAGAAAGAAATATTTTATATAAAATGTTAGATTCAACATTATTAGAAAATATAAAGGGGCTGAAATCTCAAACTCTGAGATACCAAGACTTCGGTTTTGGTTAAGGATTTCGATACAGTTTTCGTCATAAAACTATTATGAGGACATTGTTTTTAGTTTTGGGCAGCGATGTATATCAAACATAACTCTTTGTTAAATTACATATATTTTTTTATCTCTGATTAGAAATTTGTTACAAAACTAACACAAAACATCAATACGTTGCCGGAAATCATAACAGATCATACATTAACAAAATTTAGTGAAAAGATGATACAATCAGCAAACTACTCAAAAACCTCTCTATTTAGCGTTTCGAGAAAATATTACAAAATCACAAATTCATTTCATTCATTTCTTTTGAAATTCCAAAAATATTGTTAAAATTAAATAAAATCAAACTTTTTTCAAAATTCTAAAAATATTCCAAAAATTATTACAAAATCAAAGATTAAACTTTTTTCAAAAATTCTGAAAATATTTCAAAAATTTGAATAAGATCAAATTTTTAAACTTTTTCTAAATCCTAATAATATTCCGAAAATTCTGAAAAATTCAAAGATTAAAACTTTTTCCAAAATTCTAAAAATATTGCAAAAATTATTACAAAACCAAATATACAAACTTTTTTCAATATTCCAAAAATATTTCAAAAACTATAACAAATTCAAAAATTTTCATGTCACATTTACTTCATACAACAGCTAAATTTTTTTTTCCAAAAAATTGATTAAAAAATAAATGAAATCATTATTTTGACATACAACAATAAAATTCTCAATAATAATTATTTTATTTTCATTTCATACAAATAACTAATTTTATTATTTTCTAAAAAAATAAAGGAAAATCATTCTTTTGACACACTTGACATTATTTTTTTGACTAACTTATAATGCTATAATTCTGTATAATAATAATAAAATTTCATGTCATACAAATAATTAATTTTATTTTTTCCAAAAAATAAATAAGCTGAAGTAAAATCTTTCTTTTGACACACTTGACAACATTTTTTTGACAAACTTATAATGGAATAATCTAGTTTTTGGTCTCACATACCAATCTCAACCATCAAGATTTCTTCAAATTTAATGTTTCTATTCGTAATCACTTAAAATGAACGTTTTTTAAGCAAAAAGTATGCAAATTTCCTTGTTTTGACATACTTGACGATTTTTTTGACACACTTCCGGTACAGTTATTGAGCACATCGTCCTTTCGGCGCTTCTTATTGAGTAAACCTTGTAATTCCTCCAGCGGTTTTTAGATTTCGTCGGTTGTGACGGCCAGCCGGCAGACAGACATCCATTTTTTTTTTGCTTTTTTAGAATCAGTAGGTCCTAAAACGTCGAGAAATACCAAAAAAAAGTGGGGGTAAGAATCTCACTTTTGGCTCGTGAATATAATACTAAGGTTTTTTCAAAACCGAAGTAATGAAATATATATTGAATATATTTTGTATTGGATTTTTAAAAATTATAAAGACGTAGGGGACGGGGGAACTTTAAGTTGCAATTATTTTTACAATACATAATTCAAAACTGTGCATCGCGGCTCTATCAAATGACACCCTACTTGACCGGGTTTTAAATTGTGTTTTTTACATCGGCCTCAAATGGTAGTCCTCACTACGGCAAGGGGTCAGATATGGGCCATATATGACTTCTCATACCACTGATAGCGATCAGCTTAGGCGCTCTGAACAGGCTCTAATATAACGCCTCACACCATCCAAGCCGGATCAGGCAGCTCTACTAGAACCGGGCTAGGACCGGATCAGTTGAAATAAGAAATTTACTTAAACAGCTACCTATATAATAATTTATTTATATTAACCTACATGATGTCATAGCACAGCTGCTATTATCATAGTATTCAAGTTGAGACGAGAAGCAATAACTAAAGTATAAGTGAAACTAATGCATATCTAAAATGGGTATAACTCTAGTGAATTTCGACCAAATGAAATAGGACTTAGATCAAGACAAATAGGACACACCCCGATAAACATTATGTAAATGGTGCATGAATCTATGCACATTTCGTGCACTTTCTTATTTTAATAATTTTTAAGTTTTTTTTAAAATATTCTAGTGTATATTTTAAATTAAGTTGCAGTTTAAAAGAATTTGAGTGCTAACGTCATATCTATTTGTTTTAATTTAACATTTCTAAATCATGTAAAGATGGGTTCAAAATTTACATAAAACTTTCGGGCATAAATATAAAAATATTTGATGTATGTATGACCTTTATAACTTCGATCTTCTAATCCGTTATGAATCTGTTCTAGACTAATATTTGTGGTAACTTCATTACGACAAATGAAAATGTATATGTGTGTGATTGCATTTGCAAATAAGGTGTCCATTTTCGCGCCATTTTTTTAACAAAACAATTTAAATAAAAAAATTAGAATTCAAAAAATTTAAATATTAGACTTACATATAAAACATAATTTTAATTTTCTACAATTTTCTTAGTATTATAAAAAAAATAAATTTAAATTAAATGTCAGTATGAAAAATGACAAACAAAAAATATTAAATCAATATAATAATTTTTTGGAATCACTAAAATTAATTATTCAAAGTTTCCGTTTGCTTTTTGTGTATGTTTTCATTACCTTCACCAAAAAATTCTTTCGCAAATAATTTTAGATGAAAAACAAATAAAATTCATCAATATATATTATTATTATTATTCATTTATATATTATTACGAAATTCAAAAAAGTAAATTGAAAACAGTCACTTTTGAATTGTTAAATTATTCTTATTAAATAAATTTCGTTTTGCTTGGTCTTAGGGTTCGGTTTTTATACGGAACAATGTTGCTGACAGTACAATGTGTTTTAACCATTATATCGATTATCTCAAGAACTGTAAAACCCATGGACCTGAAATTTGAAATACGTATAAAACTAACTTGTCCCCTCAAAATGATGGATACAAAAAAAAATAAAGTTGTTTTTGTTTGTTTTACAGGGCTGTATTGTAAAGCCTTTAAGAAAATACTCTTTTTTGCAGAGTCAAGTAGGGTATCATATAAAAGGGCAACTTCAGTATTTCTTAAAAATGTATTTTAGAATTTGACCACACAGTTTTTTAATAAAATTGAATAATAGCTATTTTTTATTTTTTCATTTCCCCAATTAGTGCCGAATCTGTTTGATAGAAAAACTAAGGCTTTGGAGTATAGAAAAAGTGGTTACTTTTTAACGAAAAATATAGCGAAGTGTAAAATACTGATAATCGTATTTATTAATGGGATGGGAATGAGCAGAGGGAAAACGCCATTTAAACCCAGTAATGTAATATATCATATGAAAAAGCAGTTAATTTAAGAACCATTGTAGTTTTTTTTTGAATTTTGCAGTATGCAGTTTTTGAATTATTGTCAAAAAAGTGCAACTAATAGTTGCAATTCGCATTGCTAATTTTATTCGCATTTGACCAACTTTTTTGTCATTCGTGAAACATGCAGTTAACGTTTGAGTGCACATATTTGCTAAAGCGTTTTACGATATGTATTCACGGTATGATGCACATCATGTGTATGACATGTATTATGCACAATTTTGTGCATGGGTATTTTGTAGCATGCACAATTAATGCACATTTCACGCACTTTTTTCAAAATTGTTTAACGGGCACCTTAATTGAAAAATCATACATGATTTCTGATAGGAGCTTGATGTGAATACCCTATTAGGGCTTGCCCTTGTTTATTCTGATCTGGCGTTTACTAAGGATGATATTGATTTTCGCAGCCTGGGCCGGAACAAACAAATAGCGTTGGCCCTAATCAAATATAATTTGTTATAATAACCGGATGCAAATACCGTATAAGAATATACCTTATTACACCCTGATCCGGCCCGGATCGTTACAGGGCTTGCCTGAATAAAATGCCAAAAATAAAAAATCGTACCTGTTACCATCCTGGCTCTTCTGGGCTCTGTTCAAAAGCGTGCTAAAAAAATTGTTAGTGATCGAAATTTTTTTTTTAAGGCGTTCATGCTCCATGTAGGAGCGTTGCTAGGCTAATCAGCTTTGAATATTCACCACGGTCATTAGCAACAGCGACATAATTACCATGGCAGCCGATTTTTTTAAGGTCGTTTATTACGTCAGTCTCCCATTGTAGTCGTGGCCTACGTTTGCGGTTGCCCACTCCTTGGGGCACTAACGTACGTTTTTCTAATCATTCCAGACTGTGCATCGGATCGTAAAACATGCCCACACCAAGCAATCCTATTAGAACGGATACAACCTATTATATCAGGACCCTCAAGAAGGTCTCTGATCTCAAAGTTATATCGGGTTCTATACTCTCCATCGTCTGTCTTAAGTGGACCAAAAATGTAGCGTAGGATCTTACGCTCAAATACAGATAAATGCGATTCGTCATTTTGTGTAAGGGTCCACGTTTGTGACCCATACATCACAACCGGTCTAATCAATGTCTTGTATAACTTGAGCTTGGTGTTAGTTGACACATACGGTGATCCAAGGAGAGGTTTAATTGAGTAGAAAGTTCGATTACCTGCAGCGATTGTTAGTATGCTGTTGTTTGAGTCAAGCATTGATCCCAAATATTTAAAAGATTCAACTCCCTCAATTCGTTCATCGCCGCACATCAAATCTTTCTTCTCAGTTTCTCTTGAAACATTCAAATGTTTGGTTTTATTGTAGATAATTTGCAGACCAATTTTCCTAGCACCACTCTCAAGCGACTTGAAAGTCTCACTCATAACAGCTTCACTTCGGCCGAGGATGACAACATCATCAGCGTAAGCAATCATCTGTACTGAGTTTATTGATAAGATATTGTTATTAGTCGGTAGTTTCTTTTGACACAGCATTGAGAGTTCTGTACTGTCATTTTGCATAGTGATACCAATTTACTAGGCATTCCCATTGACACCAGAGTAGACCATAGAGTCTCTCGTTCGAGAGAGTCGTAGGCCTGCCTGAAATCAATGAAAAGTTGATGCACAGGTATGTTGAACTCTCGACACTTTTCCAAAATCATCCTTATCGAGAAAAGTGCTTCGGTAGTACCTCGGCCCCGCCGGAAACCACACTGATATTCTCCAAACAGTTGTTCAGCAAAAGGATTGATTATGGATAGCAAAATGTAGGAAAAGATCTTATATGCTGTGCAAAGGAGAGCGATTCCTCTGTAGTTTGCACATTGTAGGCGATTTCCTTTTTTATGGATTGGTATCAGCATAGCTGTGTTCCAGTCCTGTGGCATGGTTTCAGCCCTCCAGGTCATTTGAACAAGTTCAACATTTTCAAAATAAGCGGCCCAAGTATCTCAAATATTTTTAAGGTCTACTTGTAGCTCCCCATCATTGGGGAGGGGGTTTTGAATAGCAGTCGATCTAGTTTGAGGGCCCTTCTTTAAGGTTTGCTCGAAAAGAAACGTGCTGTTACTAGAACGTGATCAATTTGATTTCGAGTGTTTCCATTCGGTGAGACCCAAGTCTGTTTATGAGTCGATCGATTCGGAAAGAACGTACTAGCAATTCTCGAATTATTTGATAATGCAAACTCAGTCATTTTCTCACCATTATCATTCGAATTCAAATGCAAGCTATTTCGACCCATTACATTTCCATAAGATATATCTCTTCCAACCTGCCCATTAAAGTCACCAAGAACCATAACGAAGTCGCGTGTTGGTGTTTGTTTCATAACCTCTTCCAGTGCTATGTAGAAATTATCCTTCTCGTCGACGGTCTTAGCTTCAGTAGGTGCATGCACGGCAATAAGAGAAATATTGTTATATGTACCGCGTACACGTAGGTAGCAGATCCTCTCACTGACAGAGATGGATTTCATCACGGCTTCTTGTATGCGTGCACCAACAAGAAAACCAGTTCCAAATTCTCTTCGAGTATAGAGAGTGACTATCCAAATCTTGTTTTCCGATTATCGGCTGTCTAATTTCTTGTAGAGCAATAATATCCATCCTATACCTCTCAGCCTCTGTTTCTAGACTTATAAGAGCATCAGGTAGTCTGTTCCTTTTTTACGTCCAGGTAAAATTCTGTTTTTGTGTCCGGATCTGTTATTCTCTTTCTGATAACCAAATTTAACATATTAGTTTTTTTCCTGGGTTAGGGTTTTAACCTTAGGCTCAACCCAAATTGTCGTGAATGGGTCCGTTCTGCATATTAAGGTCACCAGAAACAACCTTTTTACACGTTTATATAGCGAGCCGATGGATTCAAGACAGACGCCCTCTCCAAGCCGCCCCTGACATGGATAACAGACGCTTGAGTCGCATTGGTTGTAAGGCGCCAATTCGCCGTGATGTAGCGTCATTGACTGTCAGCGTTACCCAGGCAGCACGGCGTGGACGTCGAATTTCGGATTTCGCTACCCGAAAATTCGATCGAAATTTAAAAACCGAAAATATAGCCTTTCGAAAAAAACAATAATAAGAAGTCAGGAATCTCACTAAACAAATACGATTGTAGTCTTGCAATCGCTTCAGTGTTCGTAAATGCACATTATCTTTGAATAATTACTGTCATTTCGATTTGATTAATATTTTTAATTAGATCAAAATTTTTTAACCGTAACCGATACTGTACTACATTTTTCTTAAAGGAGGGCATTCTCGTCACAGAGGAGGACGGAGGACATGATTGTACTAAAGAAAGACTGTCCTCTTGAAAGGAGGAGACGTTACAACCCTAAATATAAGGTATAAATATTTTGACGTTTCATTTTCGGAATATAATCGAAAATAAATCATAATTGGAGGTCTCTATTTACCTTGTTGAATAAATTCAAGATAAACTAAAATGTTACGAACTTCAAAATTATGTTTTGACTGGATAACAGCAAATAATCAAAAACGTGAATAAAACAACAAAAACAACTAAACTATTCATGAATTTATTTTTAGTTTTCCCGTTTTTTATTTATTTTATGTTGATTCGTTTACATATTTTAATTTAAAAAACTTAAGAAAAAAATCTTAATTAACGCTAAGTTTACAGTTTTCATTAAAATTTGCTTGAAAAACGACCATAAATAAATACATACTTGAAAAATATATTTGTTATTCTTATTTTTGACGTTGTTTTTGCACTTGAATTTTGAGTAAACAAATCGGAAGTTTGATATTGAAATTTTAGTTGAATTTGGTGAAATTTGAAGATTTGGTGATATTAGTGTGTATTGGCCTGAAACAATATTAAGTTTTTTGGCATGTTGTTGTAAACTATGAACGTTATTTTTGCATTATTTTATTGTTAAAAGTGTACTAAAAGATATGCCTTAATTGGTATTTAGGTGAGTTTAATTAATGAAATTAAAAACTAGGTTTACACCTATAACTTAGTTTTCATGATTAATTAGGAGCAAAACGTGTCATAATTAGGGAAAAAACGCTGAAGCCCTATGACTTTATCCCTAGTGCTGTAAATAAAATGTGGTGTAAATATATTATGCTAATATTCATTAAAATTTTTCTTAGTTTCGAGATTTTGATAATATAAAATCCAGGCAAAAAATTGTATACATACCAAGTTTCATCCAGATAAACCAGTTGTAAAATTTATTCTCCATTTTCGATCAGCCACAATTTTTAGAATTAGAGTAGAGGTCAGAAAATAAACGGGGATGAAACAGGTGCAGTGCATCAAACTTGATAACAATACTGCATACTCTGATATAAATTGATAAAGTTTGAAATACTTTTGCATTTGTTGTGGAGGTCGAGTTTTTTCACGCGTATGTGAAAACTTTTGTGCATTGGGCGTCACGATTTCCAATTTTTTTTGGCACGATCGTGTAATGATAACGGCACAAGGTGCGCCTGTTTTTAACTATTTCTTAGCTCGACGGGGTTCTGTATTTAATTTATTAAATTTAAATTTATAATATACACTCAAAAAAAAGTAAGTAAATTGTACAAATTTTTTATAAATACACAACTCACAAAATTTTTAAAAGTTTACCATAAATTTTGTAAATTTCAAAATTACATTTGAAAAAAACCACGAATTCATATGATTTACAAATTATTTTTGGATTTGGAGAAAAAATTGTAGCTTTTTGTGTTGTGTATTTATAAAAATTTTGTAAAAGCTCCTTTTTTTTGAGTGATAAATAAAGTATAGAATTCTGTGAAGATCTGAACCACTTTTAGACTATACGCGAGGTAGAACACTTTAACGAATTAAGACCATCCCTACCAACATGGCATGTAAATAAATATCGCAGTCTTGGTTTTCAAGTCTCTGAGCACTGAACCGATCTGATAAAACGTTCATAATAACTTTAAGGGCAAGCATGTCAAAATTTCTTTAGAGAGGCTGAAGTCCTAGTACCGAGAAGAGGCTTATACTTTTATGGAGCAGAAAACTCTCCAAACGTCTACGAACGGCCCAGTTCCTACCCTCAGCCTCCAATCCAATCAAATTTCGTCTTCAGACATTGCCTATTCTGAACAATTTTCCCATTGCAGTTTAACTTTTTCAACTCGTTCTGCTTTGGGTAATGCAAAATTCATAGCTACACATCAAACCAGGCTAAAAATTTAGTTAAATTTGTTTTGTGTTTTAAACTGGCTTTATTATCATCTACCAGAACGACTCGATCAGGATAACTAGCTTAATTATACCTCTAAAAATATGAGATAATATTCAGTGTGAGGCGCGGGATCACACTCGAAACCAAGCCTCGATAATAAAAGTCTATAAGTATCGTTTAAGCTAAGCGGTCTCACTGATAGAGGAGCAGGCACGCACACAATAAAGGGATTCTCAAGTCCGGACCCTTCCGCTCTGACCGATTTTCAATACACATACAATTTGACTAGAATGTTTTAGTTCTTTGGACCTCCACTCCCTAAAACTTTTTCTGTATGCGCACTTGCAACCCGTAATGCTTCCGCCCAACGATTGTTTTTTTTAAATTTCAATAATTTTAAGTTTAGCCATTTGATTTCCTTTACATACCTTACACAAGATGTTATTATGGTTTCTATAATCTATAGTTCTATTCTTACTTCTAGTTTGTCACATTCACATGATTTGGTCTGTTCGCACACTTTGAAAATTTGACTTAATTGGTGTAAATAAATTTCTACGATTAAAAACTGATTCGGTTTTGGATAATACTGAACAAAGTAGTGGAGATCTTCTGATTATTTCTTTGTAATAAAATTTCTTGTAATAAAATTTTAGTCAAAAATATCGTAAAATCACCCGAGACTATTGATGATGGTATATCAATCCGTTTATATGCAGTAGTTTGTACAAATACAGACTATATTTGGGTATGATGCAGTCGGCTTCATTTAAGCACTGCTAGTGACGATGTTTAGAAAAGACAAGATCACCAACAAAAGACTGGGTTGAAACCAAATTATTTTATGCCTCACAATAAAGAGTTTGTAGAGTTGAGAAAATTCTAAGTGTCGTTTAAAATATTCTACATACATAACTGTTGAAACTCAGAAACAAACAATATGTCCGTTAAATAGACTAAACCGACAAGTTTATGTTGAATTTCACCTACAAATATTTTTCTATGTACTAATCTGTATACAAAATATAAAACATGAGTCTGACACTCTGACAGTAATGTAGTAGCTAAATATTTGAGTTATGTTTGTTTTGTACATTTAAACTGTCGCTTTGAAAATATAACTACTATGAATCATGTTTAACTTTTAATTGATTATTTTTATTTCTTTTTTAGGTAACTATTAACATATAAAACTGTCAGTCACCAGAACTATTTATCAGGTAACATTAATCAAATTGTCATTTTTTTTTTTAAAAAGCTTACGAAATCGATTGAGAATTAATTTGCATATGTTAGAATTATTTTGACCATTGTAGAACTAACTGATAATTGAATTTGAATGAGAAAATGTAAATTTTATCTTTGTCTTTTGTTTTGTATGAAACAACAAACCATTCCAATCTTTATATTATATGTCTTTATATTATTGAAACAACTTACATGTATATTTATTTTTAGTCCACGATTGGTCTCATATTCATAACGACTTACATATAAATGTTCTTCTTTTACTGAATTTTTCTTTTAAAATAAAAATTTACAAAATTCCACTTTAACCAAATTCAATTCATTGGCTTTTTCCAAATATAATATTTTTTTCTAATCCAAATTAATCGTTATTGTGTAAGAAAAGAAAAGAATAAAAAAATATCTGTCAAAAATTAAGATTTCAAAACTTTAAGAAATCAAATACATTTGTTTGTTTTTTTTTCGATTTAATTTATAGTTTCAATATGATGGACACGACGAAGATGATGATATGTAGAAATTTATATTTATAATTTGATTGCTTAATTTTATATGATTTTTTAAAAAATATGTTGTTGTTGTTGAAGTGGAAAGTAGCAAATATGTGCTAAATGAGTGATAAGAATAAGAATACGGTATGAAGGGGGAGCAGTGTTTCCAATTTCTTAATAAATTCAAAACATTTGACGTTGGATGTAATTTGAATACTATGCTATATTTTTTGCTTGTGGAATGTTTTCCTATTCAGAACACTTTGTTGGCAGAAACAAAATTATGGTTGATCCTATTTCTAGATATATGACATCTTACAGTTTGACACATTTTAAATTTAATTTTTTTTGTATTCCTTTGTATTGTTTAATATTCCTTATAAATTAATAATGATTATAACATCATATCAAACTAAAAATAATTTATCAAACCAAAGCGATTGTAATTGTGCGTTGAATTTTTTTTTTACATAACATTTCGTTTTTATTTCCTACATGCATAAACGCTTGAGATGAAATATGTAATGAACTAATGAACACTGATTCTGACAGTGCAATCACTATCAGAAACATTAGAGGAATTGTGTGCCTTGCGAGGTTTAATTCCGACTAGCTTTAATCTTGCGGATTCGAGAATGTATTTCCCAGCCCAGTACAAATGCAGAATTGCACGCACAAGAATATAACAAAATAACCGATTTAAATGAGCAAAATAAGAAACTGAGACTCTAACGACCCCAAAAGACAAAGGAACCAAGACATTCCCACTCACCACTTCAATCAAGTTATTAAATTTAAAAAAAAATGTTTGACTCACCCAGGTCACAATGGACCTTCCTTCCTTCCCACGAAAATTTATCTAGTAAGTCATCTTGACCAACTTATACTAAGCAATAAACTATGATAATAAGTAATAATTCTTTCAAATGATGCGCCAATAGACCAGGCGATTGTCAACTTCTTGATCCACATTTAAAATTTCCTTAATATAATATACAGAACGTTTTCCATCAAAATTTTATTTTACTAATATCCGATAAACATCTAGAGTGCGTGCATAAAAAATTTATTTGCAAACATTTCTTTTTTTTTTATTTTATTGCTATTAATATTTATTTATTACAAACTAAAATTACCCATTAAACAGATTAAATTGTAACACTCGGCTATAAGTGCTGAAATTTTCTATAATACAATTATTGATTGATAGTTTTGCGATTCTATGTTTAAAACTCCATAACCTTATGACTTTTTTTCTTAAACTTTAGCAGCAAAATAGTATGTAACTTCACTTCAAATTATAAATAGAATCCCTAAGAAAACATTACACGCACAGGGAAATAATTATAATTCTAAAACAATTCAATTACGAAAAGCACTACAACAAATTAGAAATTTTATTGTCAAAACAACACAAAACAGATCAATATTTTTACTTCACCACAATTTTAAATTATGTGAAGTAATGCAGTCTATTGAGAAAAATAGGAAGGCAGTCTGGGAACTGCCGACAGAAGTGAAAACTTAAGACTGTGAAATAGCTGTGATTTTTTGTATCTTCCAATTATTGTAGCATTGCAAATTAAAATTTCAGAATGTTTAAATTAAAATCATTAAAATTATTCGGGTTTCACATCTATCAGCATTCCAAGCAACTGTTATATACATTTTTATATTTAAAATAATCAAAACATATCATTTAAAAATTTACGTTTGTCAACACCTTAGAAAGCATGTTGTTGTAGGACCCTATTCTTAAAAGTTTTTATGTGTTGTTGTGACTCACATTGTAATTTCTACTACCAAACACGTTTTATTTTAAAAAAAAATAGCGTCATGAAAGAATATTCCATAACTAAGACTAAGGGATGGCATCGTTGATTGAAAAAACATCATCCGCCAGCACCCATAAGATATCACTTTGGCTAATGAGATTTCACTGTCATTGCCAGTGGCTTACGATATCTCAAGACAACTCATATGCCAATAGCAGGGACTAAGGTACGCGTGGTTTACCCATAGATTAAAAATTTTAAATTTTATAAATCTTCCTGCGGAAAGCTAAGTAAATTCATTGGTATTAATGGTCATAGTTGCCGTTTGAAATTAATATCGGCTAAGTGCCACCATTTTTAATTACTTTATTTATCATGATTGCCATCTATGTTTAATCATGCATAAGCTATGCTTCTTTGTATAGAATTTGTGTGATTTCCGTCTCGTAATTGTGAGCTTTAAATCGATATAATCGGTGTTATCAAGTATCAAGTTACAAGTATTAAGTCGTCACTTAGTTTTAGAAACATGCATTACATACCATTCCAAACCAACAACATATTTTGTGTAGATAATAAAATTTGTAACATCATGATGTGTTAAATTCCAATGCATATAATTTTGATATAAAAATGTAATTGTTTCAGGTTACATGTTCCTTTTTAATTTCATAAAAATTATGTTCAACAAAAAAAAGTCAGACAAGTGCGAATAAAATTCGCTCGTCAAGGGTTCCGTGAATGTAAAGAAAACAATATCAAAATAATTAACATAAAGTTGTGTTGTAAAGGGTTTATATTGCCAGACCATAGACACATAAAAAATAAATGGTTCATCGTAAATATCAATAGTATATGTCAATCTCATCTAAATTGATCGAAATGATATAAAAAATATTACTTTAGGTTGAATGATATCCATAGCTAGTTATAGTAGCTAAGGAACGACTCAATTCTGTTAATCAACGACGAAAGTTAGGGGTTGAGTGGTGTTAACACTAAAAATAGGACTTTTTTGAAAATAATTCAAAAATTGTGAATCGCTAGATTCTAAAAATAATTGTGATGTTTCTTAATTTTGGTGTTCTTTCACCCTTCCCCTAAACACATAGAAATAAAATCACTTGAAGCTTCGCTATATTTTTCGTTAAGGGTTTATCAAATTTCCTATATCTATGAATTTTTTCAAATTTTTCTGTCAATCAACGAAGAAACGTACAGGGGGGGGGACCAACTTTTTGTTGCACTTTTTTGAGAATAATTCAAAAACGGTGAATCGCAAAATTCAAAAAAAAAATGTAATGTTTCTTAATTTTGGTGCTCTATCAAGTGACATCCCACTCATGCGAGCCAAAAAAACTTTTTTTTTACCCTTCCCCACTCCCATCCCCCAAACACAAAGTAATAAAATCACTTGAAGCTTGGCTATATTTTTCGTTAAGGGTTTATCAAATTTCCTATCTCTATGAATTTTTTCAAATTTTTCTGCCAATCAACGAAGAAACGTATAGGGGGGGGACCAACTTTTTGTTGCACTTTTTTGAGAATAATTCAAAATCTGTGAATCGCAAAATTCTAAAAAAAATTGTAATGTTTCTTAATTTTGGTGCTCTATCAAATGACACCCACTTGCCCGGGTTTTAAATGGTGTATTTACCCCTTTTCATATCCTCCCCCTTAATAAATATAATTATTAGTATTTGGTACTTTACTATATTTTTCTTTAAAAACCTACTAATTTTTCTATCATTCAAAATACTTTTTAAGATTTTCGATTACTTAGGCTCGGAGCTAATCGAGGAAAGAAAACGCCATTATTTAGAATTACACAAAAAATGGTGGGGTGTAAAATTCCAAAATACATTTTTTAGAAATACTGAAGCAAAGCCCTTTCATATGATACCCTACTTGACTCGATATGAAAATGTATTTTTTCAAAGGCCTGACATTGTAACCCTGTTAACCAAACGAAAACCATTTTATTTATTTTACAACTCCTCATTTTGTGTGGACAGATTAGTTTTATACGCATGCCAAATTTCAGGCTCATTGGATTTATAGTAATCGAGATAATCGAAATAATGTGAAAAACACGTTTTACTGTCACTAATAGTGTTCCGTATAAAAAACGGAACCCTAAAAACATTGATCAAAGCAAACTACCGTTTAAAACGATATATAAATAAAATCCAAATTAAATAATTACAACATTTAGGCAAAATCCCTTAAGATAATTATAAGGGCCCTGAGGTGCAGTTTTTGAAAATTGAAAATTTGCCACTTACCTTTGGGCTAGTGTACACAACAACTTCCCAAATGTTCATGATGATTAAGGTATAAATGCATAAAGGACAAACAATCTATTAAAGAGAAGCAATGATTAAATGAGGCGTTTTTCTTTAAGTTTTCTGGACTTATACAAACAATTGGGTTGGAAAATTTTAGGTCGTAAGATTAAATGTCGACCGTTCACATAATCTGTAATTATTGAAAGAAATCACTTAAACTAGGTTATTTTAGGTTAAATGACTACTGGCTGTCATCCTAATACAAGGTCAGGACGACACTTTACACCAAAATTGGTCTAAGTCTTTTAAAACACTAAATACTATACTTTCAATTTTATATATATAATTTTAAAATATAATATAACTTTAAAAAACTGCATTATAGATTTTTTAAAATTCGTAAAAAAAAATTTTTATGATTTATGAATTCATATTCATGAATAAAAAAAAAATAATTTTGGTATTTAATAAAAAAATGTACCAGTCCAGGAATTGAACTCACGACCTATAGAACCTCAGTCGACCGCGATATCCACATCGCAATTTGAAACGTTAAGAAATGATAGATGTATTTCATATTTAAAAATATTTTGGTGATTTGAAAATGGTAACTCGAATATATAAATTTTTCCCTATACAAGATTGTACAACGCGCCTAAAGAAGTTTTCACTTAAAAAATCTTACACACCCCAAATTTTGTTTTTCTTTTGTTTTGGACCATTCTCTTTCTAAATAGCCAATAAAAATGTTGGTGTACGTCAGTGTGTGGGTGGGTGCGTGATATTCCTGCATAGGATCTTGATGAAACTTTGGCAAATGATCCAGGTTCACTTGAAAATGGAAGAACTGGATTCATTTCAAATTTGAACAAAATGGCGGGGGGTCTCCCGAACACCTCGAAGTTAAAATCTTGAACAACTTCTAATCCCGGATTATGATCTTATGGAAACTTAGTACATATATAAGGTTTGAGTACTGTTTTCAATATTTCTGCATACCAACTTCCGGTTTGTCACTTCCGGTTAAAAAGTTTTTTTTTCATGTGTTTATCCCTACTGTAGCCTACAATTATTGATCCATTTTATGAAACGTTGGTAAAAGCTTTCAAGTAACATGAGAGAGATTTTTTCAGCTTTTGGATTACATTGGATAAAGGGTTGGGGGGTCCACCATACAACAGGTGGGTCTTTCCACCATGTTTTTTATGTTTTTATGTATGTTACACTTGGGAAAAAGATGCAAATATGTATGGCAAAAAACTGATTATTTTCTGAGCGATATTGAACAAAGTGGTGGGAAGTCCCCGAGCACCTGTTTTTTTGAAAGCTCAATAACATCTGATAATCGAATTGGATAAAACTTGTTACATAAACATTTGTTACGGTTCACAACAGTTCTGCATCCCAACTTTCGGTTTTTCACTTCCGGTAAAAAATTTTTTTTGGTAATTTTTTGAAGTTCTTTTAATGTGTTATGCACACTACAGCCTACAATAATGAAGTGATTATGGTGAAACTTATGTAAAAGGTTTCAATAAGTGTGAGAAAATAATTTCCATCCTTTGGGACACATTGATCAAAGTGGCGGGGTCTACCCCTATCTGTATAATGCTGACTTTTCACACTTTGTTTTTATAGTTTGTTGGGAGCATACAGACTTCATTCATTAACCAATTTTAATGACGCTTTGAAAAAAGATGGAGACTTAAATGACAAAGAACTGATTAGTTTTTGGGATAAGTGGTGGGGGGGCCTATACACAAAAGTAAGTATTATTAAACACGCAGGCACTTATTCAAAAACAAAACACCAAATATCAATTTTAGGTTTTTCATAATTCTTTTGCTATCATTCATTATTCAACCAAAATAAAATATAAATTTATTTAACTACGGCTATCCGGTAAGTGCTAAATGTTAATTTCATTTCAATTAAATTTTCGAGCACTTCTACACACTATAACAAAAACTCACTCACCTAATAGCATACATTTTTCGTGATCAAGTAACAGTTGTTGCAGTCTTGGTTGTTTTTCCTTCTTCTAACAAATTCTGATCGTTAATACTCTCTTGATGTCATGGATTGCCGGCATCGTGTCACCCAATGGAAACAACAAAGACAATTCGCGTGATCGAATATTGTTTTCAAAGCAAAAAATGTCTTTTTAATCAAAAGTGGGGTTCACTTTCATAACGTTTGCAATCATTTTTACCAACCCAATTACATTTCATTATAAATTCGTATCCGCATATATATCAAAAAAATTACGAAAGAACGTGGAAAGAAAATGGAATAAAAACAACCATTGAACTAATTGTCCACTATGGAAAAGACGAACGATAAAAAACATATCGACAACGTTGAATCGGTAAAACACCCTTTTCAACGCAGGTGAAATTATTTCAGGAACAAGTCCTGCGTATAAAATTGGAGAAACAGTCGAGAATATATGCCAGAGAAAATTTTAAGAAAGACTATGACAAAGCTATTACAACACATAAGCATCAGAGTTTGAAGTAACTGTTTAGGAGTCAGAGTCATGTTTATTGTACATGCGAAAAAAAATTTCACAAATAACTTTTTTATTCGCCTACATATTAAAGTGTAATTTTATTACTGTGATTTGCGGCTTTAAAGTATCACTTTTCAAATATTTATTTTGTTGTCATAGCTACGTCCAAAAAAGTAAAAAGCATTTGTATTTGTTTAAATTCTATGAGAAATAAAATTTTTTATCAAAGCAACCCTTAAATTCAAAATTTCATTATCAAATTAAAATAGTTGTTATCATTTGTTGTCATAGCTACACAATAATTTGGAAAAAATAATAAATATTTTGTCAAAGGTTACTTGTTCCACGTATTTTTATTTTAAAATTTATGAAAATTTATAATTTTAATTTTGAATAAACAACTTTTCTTAAAATATTTTGCTTGCGGCGAATAAAAAATAGTATATGATGCACGGACGTAAGCTATTTTGGACTTAATGTGGGTGCAAATCTCGGCTAGCGCCTCGATTTGCAAACTCCACATCCGTCCAAAATCTTTAGCTTTACGTCCTAGCATCATAATGTACTATTGTTTAACTTCTTAGTTTTTATTTTTTATTAATAGTGATTGTTATACCCCAAGAAAGAGCATCTTTTGTCCCGAGGTGTGTTTGGAGGCCGAGGGCGAAGCCTGAGGACTACATATTACTGAGGGGGGTGACATGCTCTCTATCGAAGGGTATATATTATTTTTTACACGACCACGATTTAAATATGATATAAAAAACTAAATCTAATCATGTAAAGAACACAAAAATTATAACTTTTAATGTTCATCTTAGCACGCGGTTTTTATATAAATTTGTTTGAATTTATCGCAAAAAATTTCTGTTTTCCATGAAAACTGTCATTGTTGTCATGGTTTGATATTTTTTACTCCCTAGGGAGTAAAAGATGCCGTCCGCTTCCGCAAATGAGGGTGCGGAATTGAACTTTATATGCAACTCGTGCAAAAAATATGTTATTGTTTTGTCTCAAAATTCAAAATTTTATCTTAGAGATATTTTCATGTCCCACCGTATGAAAAATTACTTTTGAAAAGCCATTCTTAACTTTTTATCGTTGTTTTACTTACAAATCTTTCCAAAACTTTACATTTTAGTTGCTTTTTGTGAATTTCATTCACATATTTTGACTATGGTCTATGTAGCTAAAAAATCAAATTAACTGTTTTGCTGTTGAAACATTTGAATGCATCTAGAATTAGTAAACTTTCGATTTTTCTGAAGATGACGTGCGAATGAAATGTATGAATATTGTAAATTTTATGGTAACTTATTAAACTCGACTTTTTTTGTGGATTGTAGATATTTTTCACCATATTTGAAATATCGCAACTCTCTATACATGCTATGTATTTGAAAACTTTCCATCTTCGTATAAATCACGAACTTTTCATCACATATTAAATTTATTATTTAATTATATAAAAATTAATCGTACGTGCGATTTTTAAATTAAACCAACATAAGTTTTTTTTTCATTCACGGTGAAAACAATTTGTGCGAAGTTGTATTTTTATTTTGACTAAAAAATTACAAAATATGTGAATAAAATCGCACATAAATTGCAATTTGTTAAAATGACAACTTTACTGCTTTTTGTATAAATTAATGAAACAAACAAAAATCTGAAAATTTAAACAATTACATATTACTTCATAGTTCACACCACGGACAAGGTTAATAAACTAAAAGCAATTTTATGTCGCAATATTTTCACTGGAATTTAACAAAATACAGCAACAACTGACCATGCCAATTATAATATAAATTTAATTTTACACAATTAAATGTACACAATTACGTATTTCTGTGAATCTTAGATATGTAATACTCTTGTTAACGTTGTAATACTCTTTTTTTAGTAACAAGAGATTGTAAAAAAATAATTGGATGATTTTATTGATAATTAATTTAATAACTCTTAAAAATTTTAATTTAAATGTTATCATTATTTGATATTTTAATGACTAAAAAATAATATTTTGGTAAACGTTAGTCGTCAAACTATGTCGTAAATGCATCTCATGATTTCTGATAAATTTGAGTGAAACCGTTCGACTTGTCCATTTACTTCACTTTTAAAAGGAGGAGTTGTAAATACTTTAATATTTTTTTTTTTTTTTTTTTAATAAAATGTGTTGTGTAGTAGAAATTACAATATGTGTCACAACAACACATAAAAACCTTTTAAGACCAAGGTCCCACAACAACATACGTTCAAAGGTGTTGATGGACGCAAATATTTCTTTTTTTGTTTTTTTATATCTTTTGTTAAAGAATGGAATAACTAAACAAAAAATCCTATCACTGACAAAATATGACATAGGCCAATATTTTATGATAGCATCGAGAAAATAAAAGTAAATAGCAAATTTTTACAAAAATTTGCTGAAACAAAACAAAAATGTTGTTGCCAATAATCCAGCCGGTTGCATATTCCTTGATCCTGTGACGCATCGTCTTTCTTAAAGATTAAAGCCCACACATACTTATATGAAGGCTCGTTTCTTCAAGGCAGCAATAGCGTCTCATCATCAAGGATTATTTCACAGCTAAGATTGAGGGTGCTACCGTTGACTGAATACAGTTCATCCGCCACCCCCCCTAAGATGTCACCAGTGATATCTCACTGCTATTGCCAGTGGTATGTGATATCTCACGTTAACTCGTGTGTCAATAGCAGGGACTGGAGTACGCGGGGTTGTCACACCCGTAGATCAAAAATAAAAAAAATTTTCAAAACAATAAAAACTGATCCCTCCATGCGGGGGATATGAAAGTCATCTTGCATCATGGCAGTGATAGATGCTGAATTAAGAGATTTTTCGTTATCTATTATGATAACAGCTACAGGTACACAAAAATATAGCAATATGTCTTGGAGTGGCCTTTTTATGTGCTCGATTGCACGAGATTTTATTAATTTTGCTTGAGCAAATTTTGTGAATTTGTCAATTGCTGTAAGAACGAAATGTTTTACCGTGGAGAAAATGTCAATGTGAATTGTATGTCCGGGGTGATTAGGCTTAGGAGTGGCGGGAATTTCTTGATGGTTGGGGTGCCGTTCGTATTTATTTTCTTTGCATATAGTACATTCTTTAATTTTGGCAGAAATCTTTGATGCCATTGTTGTGAAGTAGTACTTACGCAGTATTTACATTCGATTTTGGCATACATTTCTATGAGCTCGTCTATGCTCTCTGCTGATTATTTCGTCCTGTTGTGCCTCATTTTCGATGTTTTTTACCGTATTTTGCGTAAAGCAAATTTTATAGTTCTTAAAGTGAAGCGGATATATTTGTTGAACCTCTCCCATAGTGGATTCTGATGTAAGAAGTCCATTTACAACGTTCAGGTTTAAGTATCTTTTGACAATTGCTATGAGGTCCTTCTTGGAATAGTTTGGTTGTACTAAAATGTGTCTAACATAGTTAGAAAAAAGGGTTTTTGTTTGATAGCTAGTTTCAATATCGTCCGTTTTCAATATAAATTGATTACGACATTAATTGAAGCATCAACTGTTGGTACTAGATGATGTGAAGAGCTGTCAGAACTGTGTTGGGTTGATGATAGAACATTAACTTCTTCAGGACTTGGTAATCGGGAAAGGGAATCTGCTACAACGTTTGATTTTCCAGGTTTGTATCCTAATTCATAGTTGTATTCGTCTAGAATAGTTTTCCATCGTTTCGTTTTATATTTGTGTTCTTATTATTAAGAGTTAATGGCTGGTGGTATGTAAATATTTTTACTTTACGAGAGCCATAAAGATAATTCCTGAGGGAAATAAGTGACCATATTATAGCTAGCATTTCTTTTTCATTTATTGTATAACTTCCTTCTGTCTTACTTAGACTTCTTGAAATGTAAGTGAGTGGTCTATTGTCTTGTGTGAGCACAACTCCTACAGCATATTCGGATGCGTCTGTTGTTAGCTCAAATTCTCTTGTGAAGTTTGGATGAGATAACATTGCCTCTTCCAAAACAAGAGTGGTTTTCAATTTCTTGAAAGCTTCGAGTGCTTGTTCGTTTAGATGAATTACTTTGTTTTTAGAAGCATTTTTGGAGATTCGAGCATCCTCCCCTCGAAAAAGGGATGTCGGGGGTTTCGCTAGTTTGCATAGTCCTGTATAAAACGGCGATAATATCCTGACATGCCTAAACAGGACCTTAGATCTTTGAGGTTCTTAGGTGCTGGGTGATCGATTATTGTATTAATTTTGTTTATATTCGGTTTTATTCCATGTATTCCGACCATAAACCCTAAAAATTCAACTTCTTGTTGAAGAAAATTGCACTTGTCGAGTTGGATTTTCGTATTGGCTTCCTCAAGAGTTTTAAAAACTTGTACTAGGTTTTGAAAATGTTCATTGTCATCTTTTCCGAATATTATTATATCCTCAATGTGGACGTAACATCTTTTAGCTATGTCCCTAAGAATGTCATCGAGAGTTCTTTGGAATATCGATGGAGCATTTTTTAGACCGAAAGTAAATTCAAATTTTTCCTTATTTATAGAAAACGCGTTTTTCTATGTCGGATGTTTTAAGAGGTATTTACTGGAACCCACTTTTGAGATCTATTGTGGTAAAAAACATATTTTTACCAAGATCTAAAAATACTTAATTTATTTCTGGTATTGTGTATTTATCGGCGATGGTTATAGAGTTCAGCTTTCTGTAGTCTATCACCATTAAATACTTTTTTAGACCGGAGGCGTCTTCCGTTCGAGGCACGTTCCAGACTGGAGAATTCATCCACGCTAGTTTCTGTATTTTCAGTTTCTATTGGTGGTATAACATTTGCACTTTGTTCTGTGTGATGAACTCTTTGAAACTTGTTTGGAGGGTGTGACTGCTGAGTTGAGCTTAAAAATAGTTTTTTTTGGGTAGCATTATTATTCTGTTGTGCAGAGCGATTCACGTAGTTAATCTGTCTAGATTGCATACTTCGATCTACATCCATAGGCTCTAGTCTTTGCCATTGTGGCTTATGTTGGTTTGTCCATTGAGTTCAAATATTTGGCGACATATGATTAGGGTAGTAAGCATTTTACAAAGGCCTATTTGGTGGAACTGGTCTGAAGAAAGTTGCGTTTTGTGGTACCCGAGGGTTGTGAAGCAACTGAGGATGCAAAGGTTGTCGAAATTGTTGTAATATATTTTGTCTAGGTGGTAGGAATGGTAGCGGTTGTGGTTGTTGTACATGTTGATACGCGTACTGTGTCCTGACGTCATTATTTTGCAACTTCAGACAAAGATGTAATGCTTGAGGTAAATTAACTTGGTCCCTGATACTAAGAGGATGAGATAAATCACCTGTCAAACCTCTTACAAATGTCTAATGCTTTATCACGATAGGCTTTTGTCATGTTATTTGAGTGATTCATCGCCCATTTCTATACACGACAGTTTATTTAAAATTAAAGAAAGATGGTGGTAGACCATTTGAAAAAATTCTGGTATAATAAGTTTATCCTGGATTAGCGTTGTCATCTGGTACTCCAATGTACCTATTTAATGGAGTATTATAAGACCAATTAAACCAATAATGGAGTATTATAAGACCAATTAAACCATAAGACCCACTAAAAAATTTACATAAACATACATTTAATAAATTCAGTCAATTAATTTCTCTGGTGATCACTGTTTTGTTATACTCTAGACATTCTAGTATTGAATAACAAACTTGTATCGATGAGAAAAAGATGACTAGTCTTCACTTGTGTCTATTGACACATGATCAACAATTAATTCAGTAAATTATTTGTGATATAACATCACCCCGATGGAAAATCTCCCATCAAGGGATTTATTAAATGTATGTTTATGTAAATTTTTTGTTTTTACACTTCGCTAGAGTTGTAACCTAACTTTTGGTTTATATTCATTAGCGTTGACATTTTTTGGTAGAGTTTATCTAGTAGGCTAGCCCTGATGAGAATGATAAACTTTTTTAAAGTTTAAAAATTTTCTCATTGGTTCGAAACTAGATCGCTCTAAAATTGTATGGATTGCAAAAAGTTTCATAATTTGCACCATAATTTTTTAAATTCAGTTCTTATATTATTATATAACTAATATTGTTTTTTGAGCACTAGATATCACCAAAATAATATTGAAATTATATTTGAGAAAAAACACACTAATTTTTGATATCTATATAATTATATAGATATCAAAAATTAGTGTGTTTTTTCTCAAATATAATTTCAATATTATCTTATATTATTCTTGATTGGAGATTTTCCATCGGGGTGATGTTATATATCACAAATAATTTACTGAATTAATTACCAGAAAAAAGCTACGAAAATATTTATTCAATCAGTGATTTTACTCAAATTTGAACTTGAAACATTTTTTAACATAAAACAATAGTACGTATTTTATTGTGTAAGACGTAAGTGTTTAACCTTCACGTGAACGGAAATTTTTAGCGACTGATATGAACAATATCTACCCCGGTAGATATTACATAAATCATAATATCAACAAACGTAACTGTGTATTTATTTTACTTTTGTGTAAGCATACAATAAAAGCATATATTTAAAAATAAAGTTACTTGTTTTTCACATTGACCAGTAAAAATTTTCATATAAAAAAAAAGGAACAAAAATATCTAAATAAATAAAGTTATTGAATTACAAAAACCGTGATATCTACCTGGGTAGATACTGTTCACGTGAAGGTTAATGATATATTTTGTTTTCGAGCAAAAGATTACAAATTTTGAATTTATGGTATTGTATATAACAGAGGTGGCCAAGCTTCACTACACGTTGAGCCGCAGTACAATAATCTCTCGTTTCGAGAGCCACAAAAAAAATTTTTTTTCAAAAGTATCAGTTGTTTGGAAATATTTATTTTATTGAAAAAACAATTATGTACTTATGGTTATAAATACATACAAATACATCTTTAAAGTTTGTTACATGACATGCCTGCTGGTAGATGGCATGTTTGTTTGTAACTTAGCCGTGAATTTTCTGAAATCTGGTTCATAGTTTGTTAGCGCAGTACGAATTAATTCCGTTAAATGCTCATTTGTAAGTTGTGAACGGTGGTTTGATTTTATAAACTTCATTGTTGAAAAAAGTGATTCACAACAATATGTTGTACCGAATATAGACAGTAATCTGGCAGCAGCTTTTTTCAAATTGGGGTACTTTGATTGAGACACTAGTTTCCAAAACTCATTTGGAGATTGTGTGGCTTTGTGATGCATTTTAAGAATGTGATCTTCCTGTAGCTCTAGTAATTCCATTTCTACTGAGGCACTGTCATGCAAAATATAACAAGGAATCGATAAGCCCTCGTTAATAATGTTAATTTCGAATGGATTTACAAGTAAATTAAGAGAAATATTAAAATTATTCAGATCATTAAATTGCAAGTGAAAGTCTTTTAATAATTCTGCTAATTTACTGTCGTATTCACTCAGTTTGTTATCATTAATTTTAGAGAGTCTGTTCTTCGGACGAGGAAAGTGGTTGAACACTTTTGTTGTTAAATCTCGTTGAAAAGGTTGAATTTTTTAATAAAACTCAGAATCGTTTGAATAAGATAAGTAATAACTTTATCTTTTTCTTGTAAAGCTAGGTTGAGGGATTGCTTATGCTCCATTATATCAGTAAAAAACATCCAATCATTAATCAATTCATCATCCTTTAATTCCAGATAGTGTTTTTCTTTTTCTTTGAGGAAATTTCTGATAGGTTCCATTAAATCAACAAATCGGCTTAGAACATTATAGGTGGATAACCATCGCACAAGGCAGTAAAATGTTATATCTTGAGGATAATCTTCAAAGTCCAGTGCTTCGATAAAGTTCTTGAATTTGCGATGGGTTTTTGAATTCGTCCGAATATAGTTCACAATTTGTAGCACAGTTTTCATTACGTTTTCGTATTTAAAATATTTTGCAACTAAATGTTCACGATGAACAATGCAATGAAGTGCCGAAATTCGGGTATTCTTGGATCATTTTTTAATAGACCAATAAGGCCTGCATTTTTTCCTAACATTGCAGGTGCTCCGTCAGTTGCTACACTTACCAAATTATTCAGTGGAATATCTGTATCTGACAATATATTATCAAGGGCACTCTTAGTATCAATACCACGAGTAGTATTTTTAAGTGCTACCAAATCCAATAGTTCTTCCTTTACGATTAAAGATTCGGTAACGTATCGGATAAATACAGCTAACTGGGGGGTGTCTTGTATATCGATTGATTCGCCAAGGGCTAAGCTGAAAGCTACACTATTTTTTACATCTACTTGTAGTCGCTGTTTAATATCTTTACTTATTTCCGTAATACGTCGCTCAGTGGTATGACGTGATACTGGAACATTGCTAATTAATCTGTGCAATTTGATATTTAAAGGATCCAGCATTTTAACCACCTGTTCCATATTATTTTTGATAAATTTTCCCTTAGTGTAAGGTCGTTAAGCACGAGCGATGTTCCAAGCGATCATAAAACTAGCCTCGGTAGTATTATCCGCTTCTGAACTAAAAGATGATAATAATGTTTGCTGATTACTTAATGCAGATTTTAAAGAGTTTATTTTATTTGTTCGGATGTTGGTATTCAACGGATAACTATCCAAAAATTTACTATGGTTTTTTTCGTGATGCCGTTTTAAATTACTGGTTTTATAATGGGCAAGTGATTCATTGCACATAAAACTCAAAGATTTTCCCCCTGAAGCTACGATTTTATCCGTCATATCTCCTTTTTTGTGGTCTGACATATTTAGCAGTTAAATTAAAAAACGGAGTATTCATAAAAAACACGCAAAATATTATATTTCGCTACAAGAGATGAAATCACCGTTTTTTTCTTGCAATTTCCTTAAGTTTTTAATTTCGTTTTTGGTTTAGGGTAATATCTTACTGTCGTAGATGTAGAAGCGGTTGAGGTAGCATATGTCGGATTTGCACGTGTTTTTAATTCTATTTAATTATGAACTTATTCAATTTTTAATTGGAATATTAAAGGATACATTAAATTTAACGTCGGCAAATTGCCTAAAGATAAAATATCAAAAATATTGTTTATAAAAAAATTGCAGAAAAAGATAATCATAGAAAAAAAACGAATCCAAAAGGAAAGACTTTTGATTTTGAGAAAGATTTTTGTGCATTAATTTGAGACAAATACAGGTGATTTTATTTTTAGCCCACTAGAATATGTTAAACGTATAACCTTAAATAATAAAATTAGTTAAATTTATTTATAACAGCGGATTATAACCTTGATTCGCGAAGTAAAGTAGTATCAAACTGAAACAAAGTCGCAAAAAACTCCAATAGTAGTAACTTCGACAGGACGGACCTAAATATAATAAAATGATTGCATTAAATCATATTATATTATTATTTTAAATATTTTATTTTACGTGTTATATTTTCATATTATATTAAACAGCATTATAAATTATATGTATTATTTCTAATTTTGTTACAATTTGTATGAATTATTAAATATTATTTAATTTTTTCATTTCTTTTCGAGAGCCGCATTTATTCTTTTAAAGAGCCGCATGCGGCTCGCGAGCCGCGGTTTGGCCATGTGTGGTATATAACTTTAAATGAGTGGAAAAAATTTTTTCTTGATTTTTTTAATAAAATACAATCAAACAATAGTAGTTTATGCTACAAGTTTTGAAATGAAGATTTTTTCAGCACTAGTCCTAAGTTTTCAATACGAGCGAAGCGATTATTGAAAATTGGGACGTGTGCTGAAAAAAATTCATTTCGAAACGAGTTGCACACAACGTTTTCTGCACTTGAGTACCACAATAGACAAAAAATAAAAAAAATTACAAAAAACTACGCGAAGTATTGATCGGTCAACAATGCCTTGACAATATGCAATTTGGGTTATATGCAAGAAAAAAACGTCATTTGTGCTTGATTGTTCCCACGCTACAAACGTGTTTTCATTTCGCGTGTATTTTATTGAGAAACTGCAAAAAATGAGCTCAGGGGAGGATTCCGATTTAGAAGGAGCAGCAGAAAGAGCTTTGCAAGGCTTATTGCCGGTAATATCCAAAGAAAAATACGAAAAACCGTATCGAGCGTTCAAACAATGGTGCAGTGAAAAAAAAATTAAAGTGATTGACGAAAATAAGTTGCTTGCTTATTTCGATACCGAGATGAAACAATTCCAATCGTCAACTACATGGAGCATTTACTCAATGTTAAAATCCACGTTGAACGTGAAGGACAACATCGATATCTCAAAATTCAACAATTTGCGAGCTCCTTTGAAGCGTAAAAATGACAATTATTTTGCGAATAAATCAAGGATCTTCACCATTGAAGAAATCTACAAATTCCTGAAGGACGCTCCCGACGATGTTTATTTGGCTACGAAGGTAAAATTTGCTGATAATTTTTTTGTTTCATTTTCCTAACCTCACAATTTTAAGGTGGTCCTTATTGTCGGTGTCTATGGTGCTTGTCGACGAAGCGAATTGTTGAATTTGAACGTAAAGGATGTCGAATACATGGCAAATGGCATTAAAATTACCGTACCGAAAACGAAAACCAAAATCATTCGACAATTTGTCGTCAACGAAGGAATTGATCGGGACGTAAATTTGGTTGACATTTTCAAGATGCATTCAGGACTACTCCTCATGGCGTTATCACCGACAGATTCTTTTTGGGTTTTCCAAAAGGCAAATGCATCAAACAGCCGATCGGAATTAACACGATTGAAGGCTATCCGAAAACAATTGCAATTTTCTTGAATCTTTCGTCACCGGGTGAGTACACTGGTCATTGCTTCCGTCGATCGTCTGCATCCTTGTTGGCAGATTGATGTGAATTTAAATTGGCAGATGTGAATTTAACTACAATTAAGCAACATGGTGATTGGAAGTCTGATAAGGTTACAGAAAAATACATTCAGCATTCGCTCAACAATAAACGTAAAATTGCTGACAGCATCATGGGTTCGAAAAGTGTCAGAGCTGATAACGTTTCAACGACCTCATCAACCACTGCTCAATCCAGTGAATCAATCATTGGCAATGGCAATGTTTCAGTTGGTACAACTGTTACAATATTTCGAGTCAAACAAGCCGAACAAACTTGAAAGTGGTTGGAGAGCCTTTGCCACAACCACCGATTCCTGGAGGATATTCATTCAATAACTTGCACAATTGATCTTTCTACTTTGGTCAAAAGTAATGTTTTCATTCATTTCTACTTTATTAATAAAAATGTTTACCAACACAAACGCACCGTTTTGTCTTTTAAATTGGCAGCCGTGCGGAAATGAAAAACTAAAAAGCAGTGCTGAAATGAAAAACAGTGCTGAAATGAAAAATCAGTGCGGAAATAACTCACTTTTCCGCACTCAAACGAGTTTCGATATATGTCGTATTGTGGCACTCGAGGGCAGAAAATTTATTTCAGTGTTCAAGACAACCAAATATATGGTTTTGCTGTGTTGCGTTGTGTCGCGTTGATTAAATCAACAACTGTTCATGTTCTGCTATTAAGGCACACAAGAGAACTAGAATTGATTGTGAAAGTCATCAATTTTCAATCAAATAAAATTGCAGCTGTATTTAAATGTTTTGAAACAGTTTTATATTTTACCAATATTACCAATTTTACCAATCTTACCGGTAATTTTACAGTTAAATTACCAAAAATATATTTTACCGGTAAATTTACATCTGTAAGCCTGACCCTGTTCTAATTTCCTGGAAACTTTGGTAATCATATTTATTATGCGTATTTTTGGTAATTGAATACTCAAATTGGTTTTTCACGTCAATAAAACATTTGGGTAAAATACTAAATCCATAGAAAACCACAAACAGGTGCTTCTGAATGTAAAAAAACTGTGAAAAAATAAAAAACAAATATTAACTTTTTTTATTATGCTAACGATTAGCGAAGTTTCAAGGAAGTTAATCGTATCCTCGATTCCTTCTTGGTGATATCTAGTTTAAAGCCGTGATGTTCTCGCTACTCACTGCATGGTCTTTTCGCGAAGGTCCACCTTCAAACTGTAGAGGAGCTGGTGATCTCAAATTTCAGTTCTTGTTTATAATTTAATTTTTGCTATTACATTAACCATTCGTCTGCTAGTTTTAGCTTTCATTAAGCACTCAAAAGCTTCTCAAGTCAAAACAATGAATATAATAAATTTAGAAATGAATTACTTTTATTATTTATTTAAATAAATAAAAAAAATAAAAAAATTCATACATTTAAATGTTTTTTCCTACGCGCGATAGTGAAAGTAGGATTTTCAAGCTGTCAGTTGATGGTTGAAAATTTGTATTTGCCGGCAATGTTTCATTGCCGCTCGCCAAGCTGAAAGTAAATTTGAACATACAGTAAAAAATTATTTATTATGAATAATATTAAACGTTATTGGACAGTTTTGACAATTTTCAATTTTAATTCCTGAATCTATTTTGTTACCGGCTAACTAACTTGTAACGCTATGGTTATTACTGATAATATCCGGTTGTTGCAATGACCAGTGTATAAAGCGGAATCAGGCAAATTTAAATATTCTGCTATACGTTTTGGCATGTTCCCAGCCACATATTTACGGTAAAAGCTTAAATAATCGAGATCTCGTTCTTCGCCGTTTGACACAATAAATGTACGCTGAACTGCGGTTTTGGTATTGGGTATTTTCACTATTAGGATAGCTCCATTGTCTTCTATGTCATCTATTGTCATTCTAGTGAGTTCGTCCCGACGACAAGCTCCAGAAATACCAAACACTAAAGCAACCTAAAATTTTCAGAATAATTTATAATATTTTATCTTATTTATAAATATATTACCTTCAACATCAAGTAAGATTTCTCATCAGCATCTAACAGAAACCTATTAATTTCTTCTCTTTTGAGGATCTTGATTTTTTGGGTTTATAATCTTTGATTGCTTTTTTAGAAAGGCAATCAATCGGTTAAATTTTGAAATGTCAATATTATGTTTGGTGGATATAGTGGTTTTGAGCATCGAATATATAGACCAAGCTGTTGATGATTTCTTGGTCTTGACAATTTCGGGTATATAAGCAAGATTTATTTGACATTTTCTGAATAAGATGATCCAACTTTATTCATTTTGCACCATTTAACGAACAAGTCATATCCTCTTTCATACCTTTTTTTTTGATTTTTCTGGTAATAAATTTAAAATTACACTCTCCACGGCTTCTACGATGTGTGGCGGAGGGGAATCTATTTCATTTTGATAACTGCTATCCATAGTTTTAATAAATTTTATTATATTGCAAATTTACGTAAACACATTTTCCTACTCCTATCACAGTAAATTATAAATTACATCACACTATCCATGACATGTAAATTGATTATTTCAAATAGCGTGCGGTAAGTAAAAAAAAGCGTGCGGTAAGTAAAAAAAAGCGTGCGGTAATGGATTTTCATATATATATTACCGCACGCTTTTAATAAAAAGAAAAATTTTTATTTAAAGAAAAATTTGATTTTTAAAAATTAAATATTTCAATTCATTTTGACACAGAATAATGCAAAGCCTACCACAATTTGTAAACTATTTGCATTTAATTTATAATTAGGAGTTCATTTTTTCAAGTAATTATATGCGTTTGGGCATTAAAACAAAGTCGTAGGAAAAGTATATAACAAATCTCGAGTTGTAAAGCATTTTCCATGCTCGTGAAGATACTGCACTCGACGCTACGCGTCTCGTGCGCGAAATTTTCCCTCGCATGTAAAATGCTGTTTACAACTCTAGATATGTAATATACTATTATACAATATTTATTGATAAAACAAAATGGAACGCAAAATTTCCTTTGAAACGATGTAGCAAGGCTAATATGATAGAAATAAAAATAATTCTTTACAGAGATTGAATGGAAATCGTTATCTAGGTTTTTATCAATTTGAAGCGGGCGGAGGAAAAATAGTGTGCATGCTTCAAGCGTAAAGTGGCTTTTGTGCTCGGAGGCGATTACATCGCTCGCCTACGGCTCGCGCTGTAAATTTCGCCTCCGAGCACAAAAGATTCACTCAAATATCGTCGCTTTAATAATGAAATGACGTATACGCAAAAGTATAGTTTCGAGATATTTGAGTTTAAAGTTTGATGTGCGCATGCATTTGCATGGACGTTAATTTATAATTTATTAATTCTTACCTCCAGTCATAAAATAATTCGAAAATTTAAAAACGCCAATTCAAAGATGCCCTTATGGGGAATGCAGCGCACCTATTATATAAAAACAACGTATAAATAGCATACGTTGTTTCATTATTAAAGCGACGATATGCAATATACTATTCCGTTTATATTCGCAATTTCCAAAATATCAGAATTTTTATTTAACTCTCATCGAATCACACTAATTAAATTATAATTTAATAAAATGATAATAGATCTTTAAATTCTTTTATTCTTATAATTTTCTTTACATACTACCGGCAAATAATAAATAAAAAACAAAACAACATTAATGTCACGAAGATAGCAAAACACATAAATTATATTCTGATTATAAATGCTTTGCTGGGTTCAAGGATGACGTTCAGTAAAAGCAAATGTAATGAACTATAATTTATTCATTAAAAAAAATAAGTGCAAAAAGTTTATACTATTATTTTGGGCTAGGTAGTTGCTGATATATGATAGGTTTTTCATTAGAATCGATGCACATTGTCAGGTGGATTGATTGTTTATCATTTCATTACGCACTAGTGCTTAATAAATCCTTACGTTATTCACATCTGTATATTTGATAGTAATAAAACGTCTTTCATAATTCAACTTTAAATTGTTTCATAAGTTACAATTTTGAATTTAACGACTTTTCAAACTGCTGAGATAAATTTACTAAATTTGTTACAATCGCTGACATGCAATATATATGTATATGTATGTCTTTGAACGACCTTGATTTGTGTTAAGCAAAAATGGTAGATCTATGGCATTGTAATTTTGTATGCTTTTCTGTACTATTAGATCGTATTCGTTCAAGAAAAAATCAGATAATGATTCTTAATATGCTTTACCATTTACCTGTTATAAAGTATATTAAATCGATTAAAGATTTTTGCATAATATTTGTAAACGATTGTTGGCAATTAAATTCAAATAATAATGGACCTTCTAATGTTTTTAATAAATGTGTAATATCGGAGATTGTTATAGGTCAGTTTGAAAATTTAATTAAGTATTAGTTTTAGAAACTAAATTAATAGAGATTTTAAAACCCAAATCTCACAAAAACATGTGCACGTTAATCAGCCAAAAAGTTCTATGAGCGGTGAAATTTTTAATGCTTGGTTGTTTGCAGTACAACTGATTAGAAAAAGTGCGAGAAATCGAGTTTTGGTATTAAAATTTGATCACCCATAATTTGTATAGCACCGTTAGAGTCTGGGTCAAGAAACAATGAAAGCGCCCAAAAATGATAACAATACTCCAAAAATCTACATCAATAAATCTGGAGTAATTGATACGGGGTGAAATATTTTTTGAATACATGGAAGAGGCTAAGTTTCTTATACGCCCTTCAGAGTAAAATTGGAAATTGAAGCCCAACAAACAAGCACCCAAATTCGCCTATTTGTTCGACACATATAATATTGATTATTGAACTGAAGGCTACCAATAGCTGTATTTTGGTGGCATTTGAATTGAACCAAATGTCAGTTACCACTCTTCACTTTACGGACAGAATTTGCTTGGTGCGTATTCTGATGCGTATTTATTCAATAGGTTTATTATGTACAAAATATAGTTTAATTGTACTGTTGCGAATACATACTGGGTTCTTAGATAAAGAATACTAACTTTTTTTATATCAGGTAATATAAAAGGTATCTATCGTTTTTTTTTGTTTTTCAATTTTGAATGATACTTTTCTGTATTGAAAATCAATTCTAATCAAGTAAATATGTGTCATTATTATCTACAACTTTTGGTCATTTTATTGGTAATTGCATGATTTCATCGGTGTATAGAACTTCTGTAGTTTATCAGCAAAAAACTTGACCAAGTAATTTTCGGTGGCTCTTCTGTAGGAATAAATAGTCAGGAGTCAGATGTGTGTGATGTGATCCTTACTTTGTCATTTTTTGACGGGTTATCAAAGATGTGTGTGGGCTTTCATTGTCATGATGGAAGACAAAACGCTGTCGATTGACCAATTCTGAACGCTTTGATTGTATTGCTTGCGTCAGGAGGTAGCAGCTCATAATGAATAATTCCCATTTCCCATCCAATCCCATCATATACACAGCATCACATTTATTATATCATATCCAGCCGTTTGTGGATCGTTACCAGCCTTTGACCATGACCTTTTATTTTTTATATTATCGTATCGTATCGTATTTGACCCATTTTGCACCACCATCAATCGCTTCAGAAATCGGCCGATGGCCGATTTGGTTAATCAAATTTCAAACAGCAAGCTTCTTTGCGTAGTAAGCTTTTTTGAAATTATCCAGTAACTGGTTAGTTTTAATCTTCCGGGAAGTTCTTGGTGTGATCCCTACGGTCACGCCCCCTTCCACTAGTTATTCGTGTTTTTAAGTAAATGTTATTTTTGTATTGTATACCAGTATTGTATACCAATATACTTGTATTGTATACCGACAGTATACCACTGTCGAAGCGCAGCGAAATTGGAATTACAGACGTTTTGCAGAATTTCTCTCTGCATATTACGCATGCGTAATTAAATGGAATTGGTTTCATTTAATAATACATGTTCTAATTTTGCCATGTAGAATTCTGCTCATGTAACTCCAGCATATTATATAATATTTACATCAATTAATATTTCAAAACATAAACAAAGTTTCTAGACCAGCAGGAACCTTGATCAAAACAGAAAATGTGCTTCCTGTAAAAAAAACTAATTAGAAACGGTATTATATTGAATGCAGCCTAAATATGTATGAGGGTTATGATACTTGCATTCGATGTTGAATCTTAATTTTATTCATGGTAATTATTTTTGAATAAAATCAAGTTCATTAGCATATTGAAAAACCGTTTAAATTTAATCAAATTTTTAAAGTATTTCATTTATTGACTATAACATAGGTTATTATAAAATTAACGGATTTTTTTCAAAAATCGATTCACCTAACCTAATTATGATGGCTAAAGAAAATTGATTTTTAGAACTTTGAAAAGTTTTATTGATTATAAATGCGGACTTAAATATAATTTTCAAATTAAGCACTATTTTGAATACATATTTCGGTATACAAGCTTCTGTATGTTCTTAAAGGATTACGTGGTTTGCGAACAATGCAAGAGTCTCAAAATGGCTAGTATCGCGTAGAGTTAACTACATGATAACACTTATTTTTGTCAAACAAAATAAAACATTTTGGATTTTTGAGATCAATTAAACTCAAGTAAGTAAAGAAGTAATTGGAATATTTTCAATTCAAAGGTATGGTTTGAAGTTTCTCAGAAAAAAACTACAATTCACATTTTTTACGTGTTTCGGATCGGATACATGAATAAAACATGTTATATGTATTATAACAATGTCTGTAATTCCAATTTCGCTGCGCTTCGACAGTGCTATACCACAATAGAAAAATAACATTTACTCGAAAACACGAATAACTAGTGGAAGGGGGTTGTGACCTTCGGAATCACACCAAGAACTTCCCGTAAGACTAAAACTAACCAGTTACTGGATAATTTCAAAAAAGCATACTAAGCAAAGAAGCTTGCTGTTTGAGTGCCACATGAATGACCGTAAAGAAATTTGATTAACCAAATCGGCCATCGGCCGATTTCTGAAGCGATTGATGCTAGTGAAAAATGGGTCAAATACGATACGATACGATAATATAAAAAATAAAAGGTCATGGTCAAAGGCTGGTAACGATCCACAAACGGCTGGATTGAAGTCTAATTATGTGATGCTGTGTATATGATGGGATTGGATGGGAAATGGGAATTAATCATTATGAGCTGCTACCTCCTGGCGCAAGCAATACAATCAAAGCGTTCAGAATTGGTCAATCGACAGCGTTTTGTCTTTCATCATGACAATGAAAGCCCACACACATCTTTGATAACCCGTCAAAAAATGACAAGCATCACATCACACACATCTGACTCCTGACTATTTATTCCTACAGAGCCACCGAAAATTACTTGGTCAAGTTTTTTGCTGATAAACTACAGAAGTTCTATACACCGATGAAATCATGCAATTACCAATAAAATGACCAAAAGTTGTAGATAATAATGACACATATTTACTTGATTAGAATTGATTTTCAATACAGAAAAGTATCATTCAAAATTGAAAAACAAAAAAACGATAGATACCTTTTATATTACCTGATATAAAAAAGTAAGTATTCTTAAATATGTAAATTTTATCTTCCGGCGATCATCAGGAACTATTATGTTTATTAATTAGAAAATACTACAAAATATCGTAGGTGGTGGTTGTATCACATAATTTATAATACATTACTAATGCTAATTTGAAAAGAAATATTAAAAAATATAATTAATATGGCAACTAATTTCTATTACTCCATATGACCCAATTTATTCCATTTTTGTTGTGCGTTCAATATCGCAAGGACGCAAGGTGCATTTAGAAATTTTGTTTAAAAGCAATTGCTTGTTTTCCCGTATGTCCAATATTTAAAAAAAAACGCTGGGCTAAATTGATATCGTAAACACCTGATTACTTTTCTATGGGATCAAGTTTTGTTTTATTATTGAAGAAAGTTTTGTTTAAAGATTATGTCTATATAGACAGCCCGAATTTGATATGAAATTGTTGAAATTGTACACTATCTAAGTATGCTCTCATTTTCCGTCGTTTCCGTCGTTTTTCCGTATAACCGGCTTAATGAAGTGGTTTTGTTTTTATTTTGCTTCAGTCTGAAAAATTCTTGAGATTCTTAAGAAATATCTCAAAGTTTTAACCCAACTTTGGGGTTTTTTAAAACTTTTTGAGCCATAACGAATCTAAACAAACAAAACAATATCTCTATGTCTGCCACCCGACCGTCATATGCGACAAAAACGCGACAATTTCTAGTCAATTAATTTGAAAAGATTTTGTACAAAATTAATTAAAGTGGGAGGGAGTCTCAATTCCATACAATTCCAAAATATCTAACTTCCCTACTAACATTCTAGCTTCTTTTAATACACTAAACAGTCTTACCGAAACTAGAAACCCCACCCTCATAGTTTTTTTAAAGCTTCTAAGTGGTTTCGATAAAAGCCATTTCGGATAATTTGCCCGCCTTTAATGAAGCTATGATTTGTATAAGACTTCGAAAATAACTTCGGTATGGTCTTTTGTAAGCAGTTATGCAAGCTGAATAGAATTTCTAGTTTTTGCAAGTTAAAGCTTCGGTAAAGTGCTACTAATAGATCGTTTTAAGCAATCCTTAGGAGTCTTATAAAAGCTATTAAAAACTGTGATAAAAATATTACAAATTTTTAGACTTGTTTTAAGGTATTTATTTATTTATTTATTTATTTATTTATATTTATATTTTTTAATTAAAGTTTTTGCATCAAGATTCGAACTCTGGTCCTTCGATCGTTTGTCCTGCACGCTATCCAGTCGGTTTATTTACCATATTAATAGTAGTTACAATAACAATGGCTTCTATAAGACTTCCATAACATTTAGATTTTTAATTTAGATGTAGAAAAGATAGTATAATTCAGGGGCATACGTTTTATATAAAATGGAATTTGGCAGGTTTTTTTCACGATGAATATTGACAAATCTTTTCTCTATTTGTTTTATTGATTCAAAGGTTTTAGGTATAGTAACATTAAGGGGTTAGTTTTTTTAATCAAAAAATTTTTAGCGTAGCTTGCAGCTTTATTTAAACAATTTATTTTTTTAAAATAAAAAGTGTTGTAATTGGTTTTTCAATAGAAAACAACAACAACATGCGTACTAATGTACTGATGAACGATTTTTTTTTAAGAATGCTATATAAATTTTAAACAATAACAATACAAGCAATCATATAATATTACACCAACCATTTACTGTAAATTATTTTAATGCAGTGGCTAAATTGTGAAACTATGTACCCCTCAGTAATTCCTAATGAGTTTTGCCCTCAAAAATGGATAGAAAATTCCTGTATCCTTATTTATAAAACTTAACCAAATAATCTTTAAACTTTCTCCATTTCATTCTAGTTGGTTCTAGTTGACTTGATTTTTTTTGTACTGTTTCAAGTATTGAAAAAAAGAATATTTTATATTGTGCAAAATATGACTAAATAATTCATTAAAAAAACAAAAACCGTGGGTGCACAATACTATTCTGTCAAGAACGAAATGGCCATCACATATTCAATTTCGAATAAGCTTCTATAGTTGAAATAATAGAAACAATAGTTTCTGTCAGTTTAACATTTTTCATTTTCGCAAAACAGTCTTAGTAAAACTTCTAAAGTCTTGATGTTGAAGCAATTTTTAGACTTGATAGCTGTGCTTCTATAGAGCAATTTCACGTCACCGCAACAGCATTTGTTCCAGCATGTGATTTCGATATAATTTCATTTACTAATAGCCAATGACAAAATAAAAATAAGGTTTCTTTCAAAAAATTAAATTTCGCTCTAGGGATGACACAGGGTGGCGGCAAAGTTTTAGGAGTTTGCGAAACATGAGTATCTTTGAATATCGATTGCAAACCGATTTAAGTAATATATAGCTCATTTAAAAGGTAATTGATAGGACTTATAACAAAAATTACTTAAAATTTTGTAATAATTTTTTAAAACTGTTAAACTTAAAAAATATTTTAAGAGATGGCGCTGTTAGGGGTACCGTCACTTTTACCATTTTTTTTTCAGAAAAAAATGTTTCAATAATTCTTAATCCAAACTAAAAATTTCCCGATGGCATAATTGCTCGTTTTAAAAATAAAATTTTTACAAAATTTTTATTTCCGTTTTTTTCAATTTTTTTTTAAACAATGCAGTGAATCAATCATCTATTTAACTAAACCCACTGGAATTCTTGTTTTTTAGTAAATTATTGACCATTTAAATATTTTAAGGATACAAATTAAGTATTTGAGGGTGTGGATGCTTTTAACATAATTTATTTTTTTATCCTTTTATACCTGTCCGAAATTAAATTTAAAGGCATGGACAAATCGAGTACCGTACTTTATTAGTTATTAATGATAATACCTGTCATAAAATGAGAGCGCAGTAATGAAAAGAATAGTCTTTGGAGATATTTTGAGCGTACAACATCATTGCTAAATTTATTTGTCAATCTTGTTAAAAAAATATTAGGGTTGTGTTAGCAAATAAGCTTCAAAGTGTTTTAATAGTTAAAATAAGTTTTTTTAAAACATGAGTAATTATACAAAATATATTTAAAACATGAGTAATTTAAAACATTAGTAATTATACAAATACAAAACTTATTTGGAACAGAAACAACACGTCACTTAATTGAAAAAAGCAAGATGGATCAAATAAACCAATCCACAGCGCTGTCATCATTTCCAAATGCCGATTAAAAACTACCAGAAGAAACTATTAATGAAGTGAAAAAATTTTCTACGAATGATTCCATTAGCAGATTAATGCCAGGTAAACGTGATGCGATATCTGTAAAATGTGGTAGTGAACCAATATTTTTCCCAAAACGGTTACTGCTATGCACGTTAAATGAAGCATATGTTGAGTTTAAGAGCAAGTTTCCAGAATTAAAAGTAGGATTTACAAAACTTGCAAGTCGGCCTGATGAATGCGTAAAATTAGCGCAAGGAGTTCGTATAATGGGTGTGTCTGCACAATTCATCAAAACTTGAAACTAATTTTTCAATATTCAAAATTAAGTTGTTTCGGTAGTGAGCAATTTCCAGACTACAAAAGCTTAATGAAATTTGTTAGCTGTGGTAAATTATAAGATGAATGTCATTCATTGCAGTGTGTGGAATGTGCTGAAAATCTGGAAAAACTGGCAGATAAATTACATGAAAATTATGAAACTAATAGAATTGTTGAGGTGAAATACCTGCAATGGAATACCACTGATCGATGTAATTTGGACCCGTTCATCGATTCTTCTTCAGCATTCATACATAAATTAACTCACATCCTAAAATTATTAATGCCTCACCAAGTTATTGCACAACAACAGTTCATGTATTTGGAAAACACAAAAGCAAACTTGAAAGTAGTAGAGTGCTTAGTACTTGGTGATTTTTCGGAAAATTACTCTTTTTTTTATTCAAGATTCTGTGCAGAGTTATCATTGTAATAATTCACAAGATACGGTACACCCATTTTTAATATATTATAATTCAACTACTAGTCAAGGTATCGAGCACTTAAGTTTTGTCATTATCTCTGATATAACTGAACATGATAGTGTGGCAGTGCAACTATTCATATCACAAATGATTGATTTTAGAAAAGATAAAATAGAGCATCCTATTGAAAAATAGTCTATATGGCTGATGGTGCAATTAATTTTATAAATCCATGCTACCACGAATCAGATTTTAATATAGACGCAGAGTTGCACTTTTACGCTACCAGTCATGAAAAAGGACCGTGTGAATGAATAGGAGGTACATTGAAAAGAGGTGCTCATCGATATAGTTTGTTTAACAAGGATATTATTCAAACCTTAATGGATTGAAAAGAGGTGCTCATCGATATAGTTTGTTTAACAAGGATATTATTCAAACCTTAATGGATGGGCAACAAAATGGCAATCAACAATGAATTTTGCATATACCAGCAAAAATGATTATAATGAAATGAAGTTACGGCTAAAAGCAAGATACGGAGAGGCTGTAACTATAAAAGGTACACAATCATTTCATGCGTTCATATCTAAAGATGAAAAAACATTGCTCACAAAAATGTATTCTAATTCCGTTAAAACTATGCTTTTTAAGATAAGCCGTTAATATGTTATGTAAATTTATTTTATATTAATAATGAATGTATATTGTTTTTTCTTACATAACCTAGAATATTACATAACCTAGAATAAAAAGTTAACTATTATATGAATTCAATATAACAGGCATTTTATTTCGCATCATTTTCTCCACTATTTACTGCTCCGAATGAGTTTTAACATATTTCAGGTAAATGTATTTATAATATAATTTTAAACAGGTATAAATGGATGAAAAGATAAATTATGTTAAAAGCATCCACACCCTTAAATACTTAATTTGTATCCTTAAAATAATTAAATGGTCATTAAATTACTATAAAACAAGAATTCCGGTGGGTTTAGTTAAATAGATGATTCACTGCTGATGATTCCAACAGCGCCATCTTTGTAAGTATTTTTTAAGTTTAACACAGTTTTAAAAAATTATTACAAAATTTCAAGTAATTTTTTTATAAGCCCTATCAATTACCTTTCCAATGAGTTTCTTAAATCGGTTTAGTCAATCTTTAGCAATCGATATTCAAAGATACTCATGTTTCGCAAACCCCTAAAATTTTGCCGCCACCGTGTCATTCATAGAGCGAAATTTTTTTGGAATAAACGTTATTTTTATTTTTTCCTTGGCTATCTGTTTATGAAATTTTATCGAAATCAGAGGGGGTCAGGAACATCGATGTTGCAGTGACGTGGAATTGCTGTTTTAAGAACTTTAAACAGTTACAACCGAAACTATTTAAACCTTAATGACAGCTATAACTTCTATAACCTTTTTTCGGAAGCTTTATCTAGAGTAGTGTAGATAAGTGTCGGTAAAGCTTCTAATATTAAATGTCTTAGAAGTATTTTAGAAACTTTCACTCCAGTGGTGTTGACAGCTTCTCCGTGGAAGTTCAATCGAAACTTTATAGAAGCAAAATTTAACTAGATTCCACTTAGAAGCTTTATTGAAGCTTAAGCTGATATATATCAAAATTGACTACTTTGCTCTTTGGGTTTTTACCTTTTGCTTTACATGTAAAATTGGCAGATTACTCAAAGATATATCATGATTGTAGTCTATAACAGGGTTAGCTGACTCTGTTTTACCTAGTTTCATAGAAGAAATGCAAATGAACATCTATTTGCTCTCAAGTTGAAGCTTCTTCCAGTTTGGTCTATGCATTTGAAAGTGCAGTTATTTGAGTTTTTTTTTGTATACACCAGATTTTTAATAAGCTATTGGTTTTTGTTGTGTGTTATTAAAGATCAGTTATACTTGATGGTTGTTTTGTTTGAAACGGAAAATCTTACTTTTGAATGTAAAAACAAAATAGCTTAACCAACATGTCTCTACTTGTAGTCTTCAGCTTTTTCAACAGGGTAAATTCAATTAAATAATTTCTGACAAATTCAGATTCGTATCTGACCGATTCAATTTTTAAGGTAAAATCTACTGTCAAAAAGTCATCTGGTCAAAAAGTCATCAAAGTACATCATTGACATATCTTTATCTATAACAAAAAAAAGGCAGTCTTGGTACTGCCGACAGAAGTGAAAACTTAAAACTGTGAAATAGTTGTGTTTTTTTGTATCTTCCAATTATTGTAGCATTGCAAATTAAAATTTCAGAATGCTTAAATTAAAATTTCAGAATGCTTAAATTGTATTTAAAATAATCAAAATATATAATATAAAAATACACACTTTTATTCTATTTTATTTTAAAAAAAATAGCGTGTCAACAAATAATATTCCAAAACTAAAACTAAGGGATGGTATCGTTGATTGAAAAAAAAACTTTATCCGTCAGCACCCCTAAGATATCACTTTGGCTAATGAGATTGCACTGCTATTGCCAGTGGTATACGATATCTCAAGATAACTCATATGCCAATAGCAGGGAATAAAGTACGCATGGTTGTCACACCCATAGATCAACAATTTTAAATTTTACAAATCTTCCTGAGTTAAGCTAAATAAATTCATTGGTATTAATGCGCATTGTTGCCGTTTGCAAATCACTATCGGATAAGTGCCACCAGGTTTAATTAGTTTATCTATCATGATTGCCGTCCATGCCTAATCATACATAAGCCATGCTTCTTTGTATAGAATTTGTGCGATTTCCGTCTCATAATTTTGAGCTTTAAATCGATATATTCGATGTTATTAAGTATCAAGTTACAAGTATTAAGTCTTCGCTTAATTTTAGAAACATATATTACATACCATTCCAAACCAACAACATATTTTTTGTAGATGATAAAATTTGTAACATCATGTGTTACATTCCAATACATATAATTTTGATATACAAATGAAATTGTTTCAGGTTATACTTTTTTTCTTACGTTATTTTTAATTTCATAAAAAAATTATGGTCAGTAAAAAAAACATTGATCACAGCAAACTACCGTTTAAAACGATATTTAAATGAAAACCAAATTTACATATAATTTTGATATACAAATGAAATTGTTTCAGGTTATACTTTTTTTCTTACGTTATTTTTAATTTCATAAAAAAAATTATGTTCAACAAAAAAACATTGATCACAGCAAACTACCGTTTAAAATGATATTTAAATAAAAACCAAATTAAATAATTACAACATTTAGGCAAAATCTGTTAAGATAAATATAAGGGTCCTGAGGTCCAGTTTTTGAAAATAGAAAATTTGCCCTTTGGGCTAGTGTACACAACAGCTTCCCAAATTGTCATGATGATTAATGTATTAATGCATAAAAGACAAGCATACTTTCAATTTTATATTTATTCAATATTTATTTAGCATGATGAATCGAATGTAAATTGCAAAAGACAGTAGCAATATAACTTTAAAAAACTGCATTATAGATCAATTTTTTAAAAATCGTAAAAAGAAATTTTTATTATTTTTATGAATTCATGAATTCATGAATAAAAAAAAAATAATTTTAATAGTATTTAATAAAAACTAAAAAAAAAAACAATAAAAAAATGTACCAGTCCAGGAATTGAACTCACGACCTATAGAACAACAGTCGAGCGCGATATCCACATCGCAATTTGAAACGTTCAGAAATGATAGATGTGTTTCATATTTAAAAATATTTTCCTGATTTAAAAATGGTAACACGAATATATTTTTCCCATTGAAAATTGCACAACGCGCCTAAAGAAGTTTTCACTTCAAAAATTATATTCGCACGAAATGGGTTTACCTAAGAATGAATGGATGCTTCAAAGTGTGTCATAAAAATATCACCAAACAGTGAAGAAAGAGGAGAGCCCATCGAAAGCATTTTCCAAATATTTCAATTGTATAATCCTTTTATTTTATATTTTCAACACCTTTCTACCTGGTGATTTTGGTTGTATGTTAATTTTCAAGTTTTCTTCAATTTCCAATTTTAACATTTTTAGTACATTTTTCTGCAAGACATTAAAACGCTGCTTTTTCGTGAGTAAAAATCTGTTCACGAGACGCGTTGGCGTGGAGTGGGGCAATTTTTTCTAATGCAGAAATGCAATTTTTTCTATGATAGTTAATATTTAAATGACATTTCTGATTAGTAGTTTATGTAACAAGTACGCAAAATATGGTTTTAGCAGACGAATCGTAATGTTTCCGGACGAGGCGTTAGCCGAGTCCGTAATATGAAGATGAGTCTGCTAAAGCCATTTGCGTACGTGTTGCATACAACGTTTTTTAGTATTAGCTCTTAGGATTTTTTTTCTAATTTATTGTTTATTGCTTAATTTGTATTCTTGAGTACCTAAAAATTTGATTTTTGAACAAAACTTATCAAAGCAATTGTGATTATAATTTGAAAATAATTAAAATATAAAATGAAAACAAATTTTGAATCCGCTAAAGTGTTGTCATAACGACTTTAAGTACTAGGGCGCTAAAATACAATTTTGCGGACTCTAAACAGTTCTAAAAGTAATCATTTTTCGAAGCTAATACTAAACAAATTATTAAACTAGAAATCAACAACATAACATTCAAAATTCATATTCTATTTTATGGTTGCTTTGTTTTAAAAACTTTGTAAAATTATATAAAATATAATACTATACATTTTGTTATTCTTTTTACACTAGAGAAAAAAAACCATTTCCACAGGGGATGCTTGAAAATAGACTTGTATCATAGAAACATTTCTTTTTTGTTTTAATTTTTATTTTAACACTTATATTTTCAAAATTTTCTATTTTCCAGTTATCATCGGCTCCAAAGCATTTACGTGTAACTACATTTTGGAAAAATAAACATGAAGCGCAAAAAACGATTTATTGTGATTCTAAACTAGCTTGAAAATAAAATTTTTTATCAATAAATAAAAAAAACTATTTCTTTTTATAAATTGGTAGTAATTTTTTTTTAAAGCTTGTTTAGAATCACAATAAATCATTTTATCCACGACTACTAAAGAAATGGCGATACAAATTTTTGCATGAAAACGAAATTAAACGAAATATTTTACAGTCGTGGATAAAATAGCATCTTGTATTCGCTTAGGATGATGCCAATTCTTCACTCGGATGATTGACTTCATGGTGGCCCAAAATGAACGAAGGGGTTTGAATTGCTTATAACTTCTTTATTATAATTTTTTTTTTCTTTTCTTTTCAGTATTTTGTAAAGAAGACTTGGGGAATTTCAGCGACTCAGCGTGCATATCGTCGTTATTTTAATGTGCGGGTCTGCCAGCACCAGGAAGGTTCCTTACTGCCCCTTGTTGGCGAAAATTTGCAACCAGACGGTTTATTGTTGACTCTGAGGGTCCAACTCGCACATTAAAATTACGACGATATGCACGCTGAGTCAAAACAATGGATCTTTGATTTGAAAAATAAAGCTCAACAATTTGGGCACGTTGTGCACAATTGAGTACTGCTCCATTTTAAATTCCCCATATCTTCTTTACAAAATACTGAAAAGAAAAGAAAAAAAAATTATAATAAAGAAGTTATAAGCAATTCAAACCCCTTCGTTCATTTTGGGCCACCCTGTACAAGAATCTACTATTAAGCTCAGACTATTAAGCTCAGCCTTTCCATTTTTCTAAAATGTAGTTACACGTACATGAATGCTTTGTAGCCGACGTAATTCTAAAGTTTTTAATTTTTTTTGAACAAATTAATTTGTTTATTTTTTGTTGGCGTTGATCTGTCCGTGTGTGTCATTAAGTTGTTGGTCTACATTTTTAGAGATCAGATAGGTTGACAAGAGCTATCCGTAAACTTAGTGTTAAAGAATCGTTTATATACAAATTTTAAATCAACGCAGAATAATAAAATTAGCATGTTGATTTTTTTTATTAACGATTGTCTTCAAGGCTATATATTATGAAAGTTCATTATATCTTCAAATGGAGAACCAATTTTAAAAATAAAAACGATTAATTCATTTTTTGTTTATCTTCAATTGCAAATAAATTAGCCATCCATAAGTAAATTTAAATTTTAGCTCATCCTCCTTCTTATATCTATAAAATTAAATTTTTAAAAAAACAACGATAAAGTCTCCATCAAAATTGGAAATGTAATTTATTATAATTATCACGTTGATCATCGACACCCGAATAACCAACAACGGGCTGCCTACAGATCTTGTTGTTATATGTTTAGAACTGGTTTAGCTGTGAATCACTTTTTAAACTTATAATCATTTGTGTCGATTAGACTAATACTTAACCAGCTAGAATCAGCTCCTGAGCAGCTAAACTCTGTAACTGGTGAAGCGGTGAAGTGTTGAAAATTTCTTCATTTCTTTTTATTAAAAACTTGTGACGTTTTGATAAATTTAAAATTTAAGAGGCCACAACAGCCGAATCCCTCTTTTCCGATATAAATGATTTACAATCTGGGGTTCTTAAAACTTTTTTATTTTTCTATGATCCGATATGGATCAAATTTAAATTCACCATCAGCAGTTATAGATAATATTCAGTCCAACCTAAAATTAAATTTATCAATAGCTTTGATATATGCACAATACGTATATGTTAATAAGAAAAATTGTTGGATACCTTTATATTAGTTGTATATAGAAAATAATTTCACTATGCTAAAGGGGATACATATCAATAAAAAATATAATTGTTGGAATTGTGAATTATTGGTTATAGATAATTGATTGCTATTTAGTTTAGAAAAAAATTTACATTTAATATACAGTCAACTATCTCTAACGTTTTTATACAAATGCATTGCATTTGCATTTTGATTTGACCTGTCTAAATTAAAATAAATTTATGCTTGTTTAGCACAGAAAATTTTTTATTCATGTTTTAAATTGCAATTCTAATTTAAATTGCTTATTATATTTGTTAGGGCAATAAACTATGAAAAAGTGTGACCTTAACAAAAAAATTGTGTTGTAAGGTGCTAGGCTTGTAATTATAATTGATTAATTTTTTTACGTACAACATTCACTTTGATTGATTGATATGACTCGAACATTGTTCTGCTCCCGTAACCTGTATACGCTATACGCAGTTATACAATTTTAAACATTATCTGATTGAGTTCTAAAATCATTAGCCATTCTTAACAACTTTGCTGGGCCAAAGAACATTGTTAGCATTTATTTTTAGATAGATTTCATTGAAAAATCTATCGATTGCAATGTGCGTTATCTCGGAATTTTGGCAAAATTTGTTGTGCCAATTACGACTATAGGTCATTCTTTTACAAACCGAACACCTTTCTGACCGACATATTTTTGATTTGGCTGAATTTTTTTTATAGATTTTATATCAAGATAAAAAAGATATTAGTGTTCGAGGAATTTTTTTTCTTTTTTTTTATTGGAAAATATAGCGATTCTAAATTTCGGGAATTTCGTTATTTTTGGCTTGACGAGTTATTTTCAAAAATTCATAACTTCGGTTCTATTAAAAATAAAAACTTCTGTTTTGTTTCATTTCATTTCTGTATTCGAGAGTTTCTTTAAAAAGAATCCCGAGCTTGCGAGTTTTGATATGAATCGTTGGTAGTAGTTTACCATACTGACAAAGCATTGAATGGTTTGTATTGTATAGAAAAAGGTATGTCTGGTGGTCCGTGAAGGTCCACCAGTTGGTCGCGCACGCAATATGTCCTGCCGCTAGCTCGACTTGGAGCATTGAATTCTCTATTTGCCATGATGCGTTCATCAGAGGAGAGAATACCATCAGCGTGACTGAGGAAATCAAGAGAAGTTGCACCAAAGATACATTTAGATGTCTTGATGTGAATGTCGAACTCCACTAGCTTTTGGAATAATTGATCCAAGGGAAGTTTGTGTTGTTCCTCAGATTGGAATCAAGGTCGAATGTCGTCTATGTAGACAAAACCAAAGTCTTGATCTCAAAGCACTTTGTTCATGAATCGCTGAAGCGTTTGAGCTGCATTGCGAAGGTCAATTAGTATTCGGATGAATTCGAATAGGGCAAATAGAGTATTGATTGCCGTTGTGAATGTGAGGTATCGGATAACGATCAGATTTGTGACCGATTTTAAGTGTTCCATATCAAAATCCCCACATGGTCGCCCGTCGTGACTCGTCGGAACACGTTATTTAAGGGAGCCTTTTCAAACATAAGGTTCAAACATAAAAGCTAGGTTATAATTCGGTTCGGCTGTAATGGATAGGTATCGTTAGTTTATAATAGCCAATATTGACTTAAAAGAGGATCGGTGTTGGAGTAGATGTCCAAACCCTTGAGACATTGATCGACAGCTGAGTCACTGAATCAACCAACGCAAACAGCGTTTAAGGTCAACAAGAAATAATTGGACGATTCACAGCAGATATTGTGCAGGCATGCGTGAATGTCCGTTTGAGTCTGATGTTGATTTGTAGCAATTGCGAACCATACTTGGAAACGTCAAAACCATTGCCAGTTGTCAACACCAGGTCAAATGACAGATGTAGAAGGTTTGCGTCGGTGTCTACTAGAAAAATGAGCTTGTTAATTTTATTTTTTTTTTTTTTTTTTTTTATTAATTAGTTGGACATGTTTAGCACACTAAATATGAAATATTCATTATTTAGACTCTTTGAATATCCAAAGATACCATGTCAACTATAAAGGACGGAGATGAGGAAAATGGAAGGAATGGGGATATAGGGATAACTATACTAATTTTTTAAATGATTATGGACATTTTCTTTAAATACCTGAGGGGAAAATTCATCGGGAAATACAGAGGGAGGCATTGAGTTCCACAATTTGGCCACTCTATTAAAATAGTCGTTCTGAAAGGACACAGTTCTACAACGAGGTATTTGTACAACAAATGGATGGGACGACTCGGCAGCTCTTGTTTGTTGATTATACTGCGCACACGATGGAAGGATATTTTGAATTTCCTTAGAGGAGAATTCGCTAAAGTTATATTTATAGTATATTGATAATTCCGCCACATTTCTTCTGTGCTGGAGTGAATCAAGCTGGTCCGTTAGTTCGGTATTACCAATCAACAGTGTTGCTTTTCTCTGTACAGAGTCTAGACATTTTATTGTTGACTGACAAGCACCTCCCCAAACATGACAGCAGTACTCCATACATGGACGAATAAAGGACTTGAAGATTAGCAAAATTTGCTCGGGATTGAAATACTTTTTACATCGACTCAAGAATCCTAATTTTTGCATTGCAGATTTAGCGAGGTTGAACACATGTTTATTCCATTTCAGGTTGTTTTGAATATCCACTCCAAGAAGTCTAACTGATTCAACCTCACGCAATTCCTCGTGGTTTATTTTAATAGGGAAATTTTTATGTCGCTCTATTCGTGAAAGACGGCATAATTTGGTTTTGGTTGGATTAAATGAAACAAGATTACGATCTCCCATCTTGGATGAAGAGACGGTTAGAAGTTTCATGTTGAGTGAATGCCGTCTCGATCCAGTTTCTTAATAAGTTTTTTTTATTCTGACGTGATTTTTTTTATAGTTGGCAATTTTTAGTTGATAGTTTTTATAATCTACACAATTTTCATAATATATGAAGTAAAAATAATATATTAAAAATTACCATACAGTGTAGTTTTTAATGTTTTATAGTAAAAATAACAACTAAATCACAATTAAAATGGATAAGAAAAACTATATCTTAACGCGGTTTCTCGTTCTATTTTAACTAGAAAAACAGATGAAAAAGACTAATGGAGAATCAGCTGTAGCCAATTTTTTGTCCATTTAGTTTTCCTTTTCTTTTATAACTAAATAGCCAATCAAAAATCCTGCAACAGCAACATTATATTTTCTTTTTTACGGCATTTTAAATCGTTTGTTATTTGTTAGGTTTGTTAGGTTTGTTATTTTTTTTTTTTGTTAAATAAAATGTGTTGTGTAATAGGGTTTAGATTATGTGTCACAACAACACATAAATACCTTTTAAGACCTAGGTCTAGACCTGGATCCCACAACAACTGGCGTTTTAAGGTGTAGATTAACGCTTTTTTTAAACATCTGCGGGTTGAAGCCACCTGAGACTAAGTGTTCCGGCAAACTATTTCATTTGTACGCAGTTCGGACAAAGAAGTCTCTCTGCGATCTGCCAGTATGACAGCGCGAGATCTTTACCGTTTCACCGATTGCGGCAGTCGATTGCCGAGTGGAACGGGGGTAAGAATAAGTCTGAGGCATGATGCCGCTGATTTCATCTAAGCACTGCTGATGACGATATTTGTAAAAAACAACGAGGTCAGCAACAGTGCGACGATGTTGTAGGGAATCAAGTTTTGATGTCAAAGTTCGATCACCCACAATTCGTATAGCCGGCTTTTGAACAGAGTCCAAGAGGGCCAAGATGGAAACAGAGGCAGCACCCCAAACTTGACAGCAGTACTCCATATAGTGAC
>OY856186.1:115141401-115201401 GCA_963693315.1 Diogma glabrata
ACATGTTTAGCACACTAAATATGAAATATTCATTATTTAGACTCTTTGAATATCCAAAGATACCATGTCAACTATAAAGGACGGAGATGAGGAAAATGGAAGGAATGGGGATATAGGGATAACTATACTAATTTTTTTAAATGATTATGGACATTTTCTTTAAATACCTGAGGGGAAAATTCATCGGGAAATACAGAGGGAGGCATTGAGTTCCACAATTTGGCCACTCTATTAAAATAGTCGTTCTGAAAGGACACAGTTCTACAACGAGGTATTTGTACAACAAATGGATGGGACGACTCGGCAGCTCTTGTTTGTCGATTATACTGCGCACACGATGGAAGGATATTTTGAATTTCCTTAGAGGAGAATTCGCTAAAGTTATATTTATAGTATATTGATAATTCCGCCACATTTCTTCTGTGCTGGAGTGAATCAAGCTGGTCCGTTAGTTCGGTATTACCAATCAACAGTGTTGCTTTTCTCTGTACAGAGTCTAGACATTTTATTGTTGACTGACAAGCACCTCCCCAAACATGACAGCAGTACTCCATACATGGACGAATAAAGGACTTGAAGATTAGCAAAATTTGCTCGGGATTGAAATACTTTTTACATCGACTCAAGAATCCTAATTTTTGCATTGCAGATTTAGCGAGGTTAAACACATGTTTATTCCATTTCAGGTTATTTTGAATATGCACTCCAAGAAGTCTAACTGATTCAACCTCACGCAATTCCTCGTGGTTTATTTTAATAGGGAAATTTTTATGTCGCTCTATTCGTGAAAGACGGCATAATTTGGTTTTGGTTGGATTAAATGAAACAAGATTACGATCTCCCATCTTGGATGAAGAGACGGTTAGAAGTTTCATGTTGAGTGAATGCCGTCTCGATCCAGTTTCTTAATAAGTTTTTTTTATTCTGACGTGATTTTTTTTATAGTTGATAGTTTTTATAATCTACACAATTTTCATAATATATGAAGTAAAAATAATATATTAAAAATTACCATACAGTGTAGTTTTTAATGTTTTATAGTAAAAATAACAACTAAATCACAATTAAAATGGAAAAGAAAAACTATATCTTAACGCGGTTTCTCGTTCTATTTTAACTAGAAAAACAGATGAAAAAGACTAATGGAGAATCAGCTGTAGCCAATTTTTTGTCCATTTAGTTTTCCTTTTCTTTTATAACTAAATAGCCAATCAAAAATCCTGCAACAGCAACATTATATTTTCTTTTTTACGGCATTTTAAATCGTTTGTTATTTGTTAGGTTTGTTAGGTTTGTTATTTTTTTTTTTGTTAAATAAAATGTGTTGTGTAATAGGGTTTAGATTATGTGTCACAACAACACATAAATACCTTTTAAGACCTAGGTCTAGACCTGGATCCCACAACAACTGGCGTTCTAAGGTGTAGATTAACGCTTTTTTTAAACATCTGCGGGTTGAAGCCACCTGAGACTAAGTGTTCCGGCAAACTATTTCATTTGTACGCAGTTCGGACAAAGAAGTCTCTCTGCGATCTGCCAGTATGACAGCGCGAGATCTTTACCGTTTCACCGATTGCGGCAGTCGATTGCCGAGTGGAACGGGGGTAAGAATAAGTCTGAGGCATGATGCCGCTGATTTCATCTAAGCACTGCTGATGACGATATTTGTAAAAAACAACGAGGTCAGCAACAGTGCGACGATGTTGTAGGGAATCAAGTTTTGATGTCAAAGTTCGATCACCCACAATTCGTATAGCCGGCTTTTGAACAGAGTCCAAGAGGGCCAAGATGGAAACAGAGGCAGCACCCCAAACTTGACAGCAGTACTCCATATAGTGACGAATATAGGACTTATAAACATGGAGCAATTGGTATGGAGTGAAAGTTTTTTTGCATCTAGTTAGAAGGCCGAGTTTTTTAGACGCGCTTTTTGCCATCGCCATTACATGATCGTTCCAGAGTAGGTCATTTGAAACTGTGACACCCAATAAACGAATGTTTTTACATTCACCTATTAGTTCATCACACATACTGAATAAATTATCTTTGGGGAACTCGGTCTTTAATCTGGAAACAATCAACAGCTGTGTTTTGGTAGAGTTGAAATTGACAAGGTTTTGGTAACTTGTGCAAGAAATTAAAATAAATGAAAAGTAAATTGTAAACTGAACTTTTTTGACAGATACGCGGTCCACCAACCAAAAAACCCGATTAATTTAATTATGCCGGACCTGCTCCGCGGTCCACCAACCAAAAAACCCGGTTAATTTAATTATGCCGGACCTGCTCCGCGGATCAAATATATCAATTTAAGACGGATTCGATTCTATTAACACAAGGCCGCCGACTGGCTTGGGCCGCGGATCGTTACAGGTAACAATTTTACGTTAGTGGTAAATAGCGAATCCGACCAAATACGGTGAATCTAGGCAGAAGTTCACGAGTAAACCCCATCGGCCAGCGTGTATGGTTAATTAATCTGTCTGATTAATTTACAAACGGAATAGAAATCTTCATTTTAAAAAAGTCGTGGTTGAGATGAATGTTATGGAAGAAGCAGATAATGTGAATTTTTGGATAAACCTAACTCAATTTAGTCACATATAATATAACTTATAAGTACTGTCAAAATTGTATTACACTTCTGTCAACTAAATATCAAAGGAACAAGTTATATGTATAATCTTACAGATTGCATGATGTTTTCTATCATTTAATCTTACATAAAAATTACAACTCCAAGGCAACAACAGTCCATTTTAAATATTCATAAATAGCGATCGTGATCGAAGATAAAACATTTATTTCAACAAACATATTACGCCTGTCAAATTTTAGGTAGATTTCATATAAAAATCTACCTATTGCAATGGGCTTCATCTCGGAATTTCGGAAAAATTTTTGTGCCAAACGACTATATATGATAAGCGGAGACGAAAAAACAAAAAAAAAAAAAAATTTATATATATATATATATATATATATATATATATATATATATATATATATATATATATATATATATATATATATATATATATATATATATATATATATATATATATATATATATATATATATATATATATATATATATATATATATATATATATATATATATATATATATATATATATATATATATATATATATATATAATATATATATATATATATATATATATATATATATATATATATATATATATATATATATATATATATATATATATATATATATATATATATATATATACATATATATATATATATATATATATATATATATATATATATATATATATATATATATATATATATATATATATATATATATATATATATATATATAAACGATATGAGATATAACGAAAACGACCGGCACTCTCACGGTCGCATTTGTTGAGGTAGATCAAAAAAATTTTCTGTACTTGTGTGTTCTATTAATATCTTAGACAAGTTCGTGAATCAGCAAAATCCGACACGTGGTTAAGAAACTAGAGGCTTTTTTCTGAAAAAAATTGATTTTTTAAAACCGTTATAACGGCCGTTTGGATACTAATATTTCAAAAAATTTAACAAATTTAGAATCTTTGGAATCTTTTTTATCAACTTGTTTTAAAAATAGACCTCTGCAGTTAGAGGTTCCTGAGTGAACGGCTCCAACAAAAAAGTTTGCAAAAACATTTTTTTTTTTTAAACAACCGGCTCTCTCACGGTCGCATTTATAAGGCCAGATCCAAAAACCTATTCTAAAAATGTGCGTTTTATTAATATCTTGGACAAGTTCGTAAATCAGCCCAATCCAACACATGGTTAAGAAACTAGAAGCTTTATACTAGAAAAAAACTCCGTTTTATAGATCCGTTATAACGGCCGTTTGGATTCTAGTATTTTTAAAAACTTCATAAATTTAGAATCTTTGAATCCTTTTTAATCAGTTTCTTTCAAAAAAAAGACCTCTGCGGTTAGAGGTTTCTGAGTGAGCGGCTCCAACAAAAAAGCTTGTAAAACACAAAATGCGTTTGAATCAACCGGCGCTCTCACGCTTGCATTTGTGGAGCCAGATCAAAAAACCTTTCTTAGAAATGTGTGGTTTATTAATATCTTGGACAAGTTCGTTAATCAGAAAAATCTGACTCATGGTTAAGGAACTATAGGCTTTATACTAGAAAAAAAAGTGGTTTTTTTGATCCGTTATAACGGCCGTTTGGATACCAATATTTTTAAAATCTTCATAAATTTAGAATCTGTGGAAACATTTTAATCCGTTTCTTATAAATAAATATCTCTGCAGTTAGAGGTTTTTGACTTGTTGGCTTCAACAAAAAAGCTTGCAACAATCCCCAACTACAATTTCCAAAAACCTTATAACAGTCAATGTCAACCTTATAACAGTCCAAAAATAAAAGATTTGAATAGAAGAAATTAATTTTTTTTCTTAGAAATAAACTATTTTGATATTTTGCAGTAATTGCACGACATATGATATAGAGTAGGTTTGTGTCATAAATTGTCACACACATGTTCTCTGGTAGATTTGATATTTGTTTGTTGCAAAATTGGTTAGATATAATTTTGCTTGTAGGTAGCTAATTTTCTTTTTAAAATTTGTTCGATATCTGTTTGAAATTAGATTGTTTTTTTTAAACTAATCTGATACATCAAATTCTACTGGCACACAAAACTGTCTGATCTCGAAATCTACCTATTTCTAGCGGATATACGTGCCGCTTGGACTTTTTTTTCTGGCGTTGGTCTTCTTAATTCAAAACTTGTTTTCATCTGTACCGGATATATAACTTTAATATGATAAAATTGCAGAACAAGATTAAATATATCAATAGTACGATTATCAAGGTCGTTTGGTTTTAGGATATATTCAATTATGTGTGGTTTTAAAATTTAAATGATACTCGCATGTATATCACATTTTTGGACTACTTTATTAACTCATTATGAACATATGAGTAATATATTAATGACGTTATGTTTAACATTTTATTTAGGCTACGGATTTGTAATTTTTCTTATCTTGTCTTGAACAAGAAAATCAATTAATTTTAATTGATTTCCGTTACAACATGTTTGCAATCTTTATTTATTCGCTAGCATTATTTCGGATATGATTTACATCTTCCTTTTGTATGTTTGCGGCCAACTTTATTTATATGATGTATTATGTATATTGTATATGATACGTAAAATGGATTTCCTTTGTTTTATCTCGTACAAAGAAGAAGAAAGAACAGCTGGCGTGTTTAGATTACCTATTGTGATTACGAACTATAACAATGAGTGGAATTCTTATAAAAAATAAGAATATTTTGTTTATTTGAAAGGTTATATAGTGGATGTAATATATCTGATGATGTTATAGTGCTTGCACATTGAACGATAATATTTGTGTAAAAACAATAGTAAAAACCACACAATAAACAACGGGTAGCACCGAAAGGTTATTTAGAAAGATTGAGATGAATTTTATCGTAAAAACCATCAACCAATTTAACTTTGACAGGATGACAAAAACTAGGTAGGTCTTAATTTGTGCCTCTTTTTCATTTAAAGATATCTTGTTTAACCTCAACATAACCGTAATAATATTACATTTACTGATATTTTTGAGTACCAATAGATGCCAGGTTTTCTTGTCATGGTGAACTTAATTGAAGGAGGTACTATAAATTTAATTTCAATTCTGGATATTAAATGACTTAAGAAAGACCTGTAAATATAGATAGTTTTCAAACTTTTGACGTTCTATAGAAATAAATTTTGATGCTGGAATACCTTTTGAGACGGGATACGCGGGTTTTTCTTACATTACATTTTGCCAATGCTGTCTCGGAAATATTTCAAGTATGTTGGCAGTTCGATTAGTCATGAATATTTTCCACTTACCTGGATTAGCAGTTAGCCAAGACAGCACAATTGCAGAGTCTGTTCAAGCAAAATATTTTTAATGTTCTGGTAAAATGCTTTTTACTGTTTCCATTACTTTTGCTAAAAAATGAGCGCTACATAGCTCCAACCTGTGTAAACTGACTTGTCGAATTGGAATAACTTTAGATTTTGAATGTAAGCAAATTGATTTTTATATCACCATATTTAACAGTCGTTTTTGATGCAGATCACAGCATTATGCGCCTTTTCGCTGACATCACAGAATCCATGGACTTCCAAATTTTCTTGTTTTAGTTCGACGTACCTATGAATTTTCACTTCTATATATTGTGTATCATTTCTTAGGTTTTTGTATAATTTACATACTTCAGGTGGCACGTCATCTTCTCAGTTTATAGTTTTAAAAGCCATAATCTCTGAAATAACATTCTAAATTGAACGAAGAGTGCACAGAAGTTTTCAAGAGCTATTTGATGAAGGCATCGTATTGGTAAAAATACTGAGCTGGAGAGACCAAAGGTGACTGTCATCATTTTATAGTGATGAGTTTCTTGATCATCATTTCTCCAGAGTGTTCGTTGATGGTTGGTATCCTTATGAGTCACCCATTTTTGATTATATACATTCTTGATGTGAACATTCTTGATTATGCATAAGAGTGCTCCATAAACTGAATTGAATTGTACGACCACCCATCATTGTGTCATTGAAAGAGACACCGCTAGAACCTTTGGCAGAACCATCGAACACTATTCTTGTTTTTGTCGTTGAATTACTCATTTTTATCACTGTGTGATGTGGCAGATAGAAATGCTTGGAATCATATATCATTTCTTCACCAATGAGCAATTTGAGATGTCCATTAAAAATTTGTTGATTTATAAATTTTGTGTACTCCTTCTTGAATCCTACTAATGAATTTAATCTCTTTCCCAGCCCATTGTACTTTTTGTTTGCCAACTATTGTTTGCCAAAATGGCATTTCTACTATAAAACGACCGTCAGAATGTCGGCGGTGTGTTTTTAAAAAATGTTCTTCACTTCTAAAGGCATTTCCAGTTGCTTGGTAACTCTTCTAATTCCCAAAACTTTCGGAGCATATAATCTAGATTCATATATAACTGAAAATTTAGAAACGAAAAATTAGATTCAACTAGCTTCACTGGTTTCGTTGAACTTCCGGCAACAACCCATCCAAAAATTAATTTATTAGCTGTGATTGAAGAATCCTTTGTCGCTTTTTGACCAGAAGATCATAAAACCTATGACCGCCTATTAATAGGTCAATGGATCCTGCCTGCTATAGTCAGGATCTGGTGAAACCCTTCCAAAAGTTGATCTTCCTCATTATAGTCAAGCTTGTACGAGGCAATTTACAAGGCAGCGAAATCAAAATGAATGCATCTATTGAGATGGTTTTCGAACTGGTGTAGCGAGTGTGCAGTTGATGTCGTAACTCCTTTTGCTTTTAGTGTTCCGTTTGTTAATCCCGAAACCATGATATTCTCAATTTTTCTCTTTAAACCCAACCTTTGCACGCATGACTCTATGATAAACAATGCCTGTGATCATGAATTAAGTAATGTACGGCATCTTTGAATCGTTTCAGAGGTGTGAGCTATCAATATAACAGCTGTTGGAAGATTTACTTTGTACTTAATATAATTTGTTTCTTGAGATGGGTGTGCAATTGAAGTGCTGTAAGTACTAATACTTGTTTCTGGCTCTGGTTCAGATATCAGCGTATTTTACTGGATGTTACCTTCTATGCAGTGTAATATTTATCATTCATAATTTTGAATTTATATATAATTCTATGCAGTCTATCTAGATCTCCATGCTCTGCACAGATGTTTAGTCGATAAGTATATAAACCATAGGCCACAATTCGTCACAAATAGCCTTCTTTCGTACACACTAAGCTTTTAGTTCTCTTCACAATTGTTTAAGTTATGCTTATTTTTGCATTTTACGCAAATGTTTGTTCTGAAAGTTGACGACATAGCTTTTAAATACTTTTACTTGGTTTTGTCGAATGTTCGTTGAGGATTGACTAATATCAATTTTTTTCCAAAAGCATGAACTCTCTTTCTTAGGAACTTAAAAAACTGATCAGTAGAAGGCAAACATTAATCGGTTACTTCAATTGTTCAAGCTTCTTTAGTTGCGCGGTCTAATTTTTGTCAAGTCAGCAAACCAGCCATGGATCTCACTTCTGGACGTCATCTCCCAATACTTTGAAGCCCCTTAATAATTCATCGGAAACATCTGCTATACTATGTATTATGTAAACTTTTTGCTGTTGTGTCACTAATATGAGGTTGCTCCAAGAACTGTTTTTTAAAAGATATAATACGAGATACGAGATCTAGTTTGTCATACCGCTCTATCAATTTACTTTAAGCTTCATCATTATTTGCCTCTGTAATACCGATGTGACGAATCACCTATAATGCTGGTTCGCGTAGAAAACTTTTCAAATATTTTAATTTGTACTTACATATTGGAATATTTTTTACTATTATGTAGCGAAGGTTCAAAAACACCTCTAAATGATGAAAACTATGAATAATCGCACGAAAAGGTGTTCTAATTTAATGGAGGCAACCGTATTTCATCGTTCTTGTTGGCTAAATGAAACTCTTGTATAAGAAGGATTGCTGATTAGTAACAAGATCGTCGGTCGTACAGTTCATATTAGGTTGATTCGATAAATGTAATTCCCTCACAATTCGATAAATGCAATTCCCAAATCTCTTCAGAGTTCGATCACTGATTAGTAAGCACAAACATCAGGTTTTGTTAAGTCTTCAACACCTTGACTGTTCCACAACAACAGGAAACAATACAGCAAACAATATTCCTAACTAGAATATTTGTTCAACAGCTTCAGAAACTCCAACGGTTTATTGTACAAATTTCCAGTAACACAACGTTCAAAATAATACACAAAATAATTCTACTCAATAACACAAAAACTAATTTAAAAATCACTGTTATAATTTTAACTTCACTATCGCAGGTTTAAAATAAAACTAATTACTAATCTACAAGAGGCAATTGCTTTTATACTATTCTGCTTAATTTCTAAAAAATTCGAGGTCACTTTTGAGAAACCTTGAGAAAATATTAGAATATTCGATTATTTTACGTTACGTTGATTTGATTCATAAAATCATTTATTTTATATTGACCTTAATTCTAAGAATATGTACAACAACAACAACGCTCATTCATTTCATTCATTTGTTGTTGCGTTTTGTTGTGATTTGATTTTACTGGAAGAAACTGTAATAGTCTAGATTTTTCTGTAATCGTAACAATATAAAACTTCAATGTTCCCAAGCGATTCCTCATGCTGCACAATATCCTTAGGCCTAGCGTTTTCTCAAACTGTTTGAATTCTTACAATTCATCACTAGTGCCGGGAAAAATATCAATATATCGATAAATATCGATAATTATCGATATATCGAATAACGATATCGGTTTAATCGACGTATCGATATATCGATATTATCTATAATATCAATATATCGATATATCGTCAGATATCATTCTACCTCCTTAGCTGAAAACTTTTTCTGAAGGAACGCTTTTTGCTTGGCTACATAAATATTTTTGTGCCGATATTGATAATTTTGGAAAGAGACTGCACAAAATTGTGAATCTTCACTGAAGTCGATTTTAAGGCGCGCTATACACTTGAGCTAAGCTATGCGAACTATGTTTTTTTGTATATAACGTAATCAAATGGATGACTATACACTTGAGCTCAACTATTTCAGCTGACATAGCTTAGCCCAAGTATCCATTTGATATATACAAAAAACATAGTTCGCATAGCTTAGCTCAAGTGTATAGCGCGCCTAAATGTTGCAACTTATCTATTTATGTCCGTATCGTCATTTCCCACTGCGGATGGGTTACTACTAGTGCTTGCTCCAAAAATGCTGCCTAGCCCTGAATTTATTGTTTAGCTGCTCTCTGTGGGTAGGAATAACTTACAAGTTACAACAATCTCCATTTTAAAAATAAGATCATTCTTCATTTCTTGTTCAATCTTGTTTTTAAATCTCGGGTTGAAAAATTGACATTTTAATAAATAATTATAGGTACTTTAATATATCTGTTTTAATATATCTGTCTTCTAAGTAGTTAATAATTTTCTGTACAAAATGTACTTTTGTTGCGTTATGTGTTTCATCTGAGTTTCATATGTATCTAAAGAATGTAACTCCGATTTAATTTGATAGTAAATTGGTAAAATAGCAGAAGCTGTCACATTTTTCTAGAACTCCGGACATTGCTTCTGTAACTTGTTTTATCGGACTTAAAATATATAAAAGATTTTTCAATATGTCAATTTCATATACTTCTTAAATCAAGTTTTTGTATTTCCATTTTGCGTATTCCTACTGTAGTGCCGTTAAGGCGAGACTCGTTCTACTAAACGCTCTATTAAGTGCATTAGTGACCACCAGCGGGTTTTGGAAGGTGATGGAATTGCAGCGCGTGGTATTTTATAACCCCTATACAATATCAAAATGCCCCAATATCGAAATATCAATTTATCGATATATTGATATTATCGATATTATCGTTATTATCGATATATCGATATTTTCAAAATATATCGATATTATCGAAGCATCGATAATATCAATATATCGATAAATTGAGATATCGACATTGTCGATATTATCGATATATCAATATATCGATATATCGATATATCGGTTTTATCGATATTTGTTTGATATTGATATTTTCGATAACTTTTTAAATATCGCCTAGCATTATAGGTATACCATTGATGATAAAGCTTATTCATCACTGAGTCGATTAATAAGCGTTTTATATCCTCAATGCAAGATGGAATAGCGGAAGACTTTGATTTTTTGTGTATTTCGGGTATTATTTTAACGCTAAAAAGGTTCTTTGCTGAGCCATATTTCAGCCATTTGATAATCCAAATTAACTATACACTGAAAATCCTATATTATTTGGATATCCGGTCCGAAGGACCATGAATTTTGTTTGATAGTTTTATTAGATTATGCGTTTATTAAGGAGACTGTTTTATTTTATTGCAAATACAATAAGTAAATAACCACGAGAAACGTTTTATTTATATGTGTGTCCAACACGGAGGACTATTTAATATACGCGAGAGTATGTCCAACACGGAGAACTATTTAATCACAAGAAATAAATAAACAAATTCACAATATTTTATATAAAATATGTCGCGCTTGTTGAAATTATTGTTCTTATTTTTATCACTATCACGGAATGTTCGATAAAATCACCAGATATGTACATATGTATATATATACATGTAGATACAAACGAAATTAAAAATTCAATCACAGTTAAAAAAAAATTGAATATGTAATGCAAATACACATATGGACCTCTACGGAAGTTTCCATTACAAAACAATACTTAGCTTGCTATATAAAGTTAAACTAATGCTCTTTCCATCAATATTTAACAGAGTACTTGGAGTAAAATATAAAACTTGTTGTTTAAAATTGTCTGTTATTTGCATTAAATAATATTACGCGCAACATTTTTTTTAGTATGACATTTTAATGCAAATTTAATTTTGAGTTACTTTGATTATTACGCACCTGCCTAAATTAATCAAATTAAAATAAAAAATCACAACGGAAAAAATTAAAACATACATACCACCTTAATCACTATTATTATAGACTTTCAGCTGAGAAGCGATAACTAAAACATACATGAAACGATTTTAACTATATATTTCTAAAATGGATAATACTCTAGTGAATTTTGAAATTTCATTAAATTTTTAATATATCAAATTGTAGCAAGGTGCATTAAAACTTCTGGTTGTTCTATAGAAATAAATTATGATGCAAGAGTTGTTTTAAATTTCATAGATATGCATTAAAATTAGGTTTAATGCAACATTTACTTTACCATTCAATAATAACCTGCAACGCATAGCTCCTATTGCAAGACTTGCTTTAAATATTGCAGCTACTTTTTCAAGTGTGTACCACCTATGAACCCCACGATATTATAGTATTCTGAAGCTTAGTTCTGTGTATAGTATCTGGATGAATCATATTCCTAGTGTTCGGTCGAGACAACGTGATAAAAAAAATCATGATTTTTCGAAGTACTATACGCAGCCATTTATCAGGAAAAAAATCAGATTTTTTGCTGGTTTTAAATGTCAAAATGTTTTGAATTTAGGTAATCTATTTTGTTTGTTAACGCTTTTTGTTTTGTTTTGGCTTACATTTTTGTGATAACTGTTCTTGATAAAATTGGTTTTGTGGCTTTCGGGCTAAATTTATCTTTTGTGTTAAAATTAATTGAAATGAAGTGACCTATAAAGGTTGACGTATAAATCCATCTTTTTATCTTTTGACTGTTCGGCCCGGTTTGACGTAATATTCAATGAAGTGAAGTTAGAAGAAAAAAATTTGACGTGAAATATCGTGGTATTTGTTATGATATTGCTCACCGAACACTACTATTGTCACTTTTAATAAACAACATTAGTTATTACAAAACGTAATCCGTGGCTTATTTAAATAACAATATATTCTCGCTTGCCATGTAACCTTACACTCCAGCCTAGCAAAGTAGTATTACTATTATAAAAAAAGAATAAAAAATGTAAAAACATAAACAAAACGTAAACTGTAAACCAAAATAAAAAAACACCTTAAGAATCATAATACAGTTCTATGAAAACAACCAAAAGAAAACCAAAGATTAATCCAAGACAATAAAAAAACGTTATTGAATGATTATGAGAAACATCTAGGTGCATCCATTGATTTCGTTGTGTTATAAAAATAAATAAAACAAAATACTTGAGACCGGTTTTACTTTTTTATTCAATATTATAACACTATTATAAAATAGTTAGAAATTTACTTGTTTCTTGACATTAATCACAAAATCTCGTTGATTTTTATTTCGGTGAACTACGAAGCTGAGGTGATAAGCCACCGGTCGGAATCACATATAATATATGTAATTTTTTATAATTTATTTCGATTTCTTGTGGTTAGTTTCTTTTATTTGATTCTACTTTTCTAGTACTTTGAGACTTCCAATTTCACGAGTCTCTCATCCGTAAGCTAGGTACTTATCAATGACGTTTCGTACACAATTCAAAAACATAACAAAAAGTTGTAAATATTTAGTTATTTTTCATAAAAATAAATTTCTCTTCGTGTCTTCTTATTTACGAGTATGGTAAAAATTGAGAAATTATAATCAAAAATGTTGAATAGTTTAAAGCCGCTCGGGACTTAATAAGAAGTTCAGTCAACTCGTATTTAAGATAGAAAGAAAGCTGGAAATTGAATTTTATAATTTCTATTAGACATGTTAGCGATTATTTTTTCAAATAAATTAGAACGGGATTCAACAAAGTATTTATGTATGATCATTGGTCGCTCAACATATCTCAGATTTTGATTTACTTAATTATTTATAGATGAAAGTTAATGTTGAGATTTTTTCTGTGGGCTTGCATATTTGAATGGCTTGAAAATAACGACTGTTGCGAACGGCTTTGATAGGTTTTCGACGATGATTAGTTCGGCAACGGTCCGTTCTCCATAGAACATAAACGACGCACAAAAATAACAAAAACTATACTATTAGAACCCGTGTGAAGTGCCACTAAGTCTATTTGCGCCGTCTGTATATTTTTTGGAAACTTGAATAAAATACAAAAATTTACTGAATAATTTCGTTGAGCTCAGTTTATTTTCTTCGAAATGAAGCCTATCGAACACTCTTGTCCATCATTATCAACTTGATACAAGACACCACCATCCCGTTTTAGGCTAGCAATTTTCGTGAGGACACTTTAGAAAGAAGTTCCAACTACTCCTACAACGTGGAAGCGACTACCAATAGGTCATAAATATATGAAGATATTATCATGATATTGGTGAAGAATCACCTTGTGGACCACCCGACACATTGTCTAGGGTGCATTGCACAGTCCAAAAAGCATACACTGTAAAGGCTGGTTTCTCTGGATGCTACTGCCAAAGGAATTAGCCAAAAAGCATCCTTGAGATCAATACATGAGATGTACTTCGTACTATTTAGACGATCTAACAGGCCATGGATCAAGAGAAGGGAGTAAGCGTCCTTTTTGGTCAGAGAATTGACACGACTAGATCCAAACAAAATCCATTCTTTCCTGAATTCTTCTGAACCAACACCACTGGCGAGCACCAGAAACTGTTAGACTCTTCAATCACGCCCATTGGAAGCATCCGATCAAGTTCGGGCTAGATCTTTAGTTAACAGCCGGCGATGCAGGATAATGTCTCTGTTTAACAGGGACATTATAACCAACCTCGATGACATGTTCAACCAAAGCAGTCTTTCCGATACCGGGGACTTCAATAGACGGGAAAAAATCCTTGATCCTCTCAAGTTCCTGAAGCTGGTCAAAGGTGAGCAGCATGCACTTTAATGTCATCGAATTCGCCTCGTGTCAGTTCACTGACAAATGAAGAAACAATACCAAAAGTCTTTCAGAAATCGATACCCAGGTAGAGCTCCTCACGCAAGCCAGGAACAATATGGAAGCGCATTTGTTTAGTGGAGCCATTTAAAATGATCGGTACATTGACATATCCTAAAATCTTATTAACTGTACCGTCCGCTGTGCGGATGCATGATGTTAACTTACACTAAAACATGCTGACTGACTTTTGCAATTCCAAGGAATTTCTTCCCAAAATACTAATAGTGGCTCCACTATATCAACTAACATATTTTTATTAAAAAGTTTTAATGATAATTGCGGCCGAGGATCCTTAATACCTGAAACAATCGATGAAATACAAAAATACAAATTTACGCATATCCTCCAATAACCATAACACCGTTGAAGATGCTGAAAATAAGTTTTATTATATTGAATCAATCTGCTGAAAGCTGCATTCATTCCTCCTTTTGCTGTTGTAGATCTGAGTCGACCTGTGTTTTCATCAAAGATCTCGGAGTTGTTGTATACTGAACAGTGGTTATTTTGCTGAAGCTCGCAAATCCTTAATCCTGTTGACCTAGTTGGAACTGGTACAGACCATAATCTCTTGAATTTTTCACCCAATGTCTGAAGTTCGTCCATCGAAGTTATCCATACGAAGTTGGCTACCAAAGTAGCGTTCTTGAGATCTGCACTCAGTCCTTCCCTGGCAGTTTCTATCATTTCACTTTCAGCAAATGGACATGCTAATCTACGATCCAACGCCCCAATTCGCACGAGGTACTCATAGAAGCTTCCCTTAGGTTTTTGTTTGCGGCTGAGCAGAACGCGTAATATCTACTTCTCGTCTGTGAAGATACCAAAGGTTCGAAGAAGTCCCTCTCTCAGTGCTGGATACGTCACCACTTGATGCTCATGAGTCAAGTTGAAGTAGTATCTGTAAGCAACAGCCTTAACTGATCATGGGACTATCGACCTAATGTCATTCCAGCTCACACGATCTCTGGCAGCCGCCTCCACTCGACGAACAAATTCCTGAACATCCAGAGACTGACTATCTCCAGTGAAGAGAGTAACCCAATTTGAGTCATAACGACTGAAATTGTTTAATCGTTCCTCTCGGTATCCTCCAGATGGCAACGCTGGAACAGCACCATGGAAACTCTGCGCTAATTGATTGTTAGGTGGATTATTGAAAAAGTTTTCAGGTCTAAAATCTGGACCTAAATTCGCAGTGCGAAAATCTGCCCCTTGGACACGGCTGTTAAATCGTGGTTCTCCTGAAAGTTCTTGTTTCGGCTGCTGTTATCTTCTAAATCACATATCACGTATTGCTTTCGATAATGGTTGTGCAGCTTTTAGTGTTAATCGTATCATTTGGTTGTAACTGCGGAAATTCAAGTGGAGATGAAAATCCTGCTTTATTTTGGACGTCCTGTGGTTGCAATATAGAATTCAAAACCATCCACGCCGCCAGCAATTGAGAACACGTAAACATGCGTCTTTCACGTACTTCCGTGATCCCAACCTTTGCCTTTCTTTCCATGTAGTGCCTTATACGGTTTATGAAACCCGTCAAGATCGCAAGCACCTAACGGACCTCGCAATTCGTACCGTTTCTACTGCAATAATCTCCAACTCAGCCAATAAATCCACTGCATGTGATTACAATATCGAAGGCATGCCTACTCCCTACACATAATTCTCCCCACTAAAGTTAACTCCCCTAAGCAGACATTTGACTGCCGATTCAGTGGACTCCAATCCATTAAATGGATAATCCACAGGTACAACCTTCGCCATTACAAAAGAGCACAACCAAATGTTTGGTTCCCGAATAAAAAAATTCACAAACGTAAGCCCAATACTGAAGTTCCCTTCCCTAACCAGACATTTGATTGCCATTTCAGTGGGCCAGTCTATTAAACGGATGAGCCACAGGTACCACCTTCGCTATTATAAAAGAGAATAATCGAAAGTTCGGTTCCCTAATAAAAAAATTCACGAACGCGAGCGAATATCGAAGTAAAGAGAAAAAGGATGCGAGAGATAGATTTACACCAATCAACCAATTTACACCAATCTACAAAAAATGTTCCCAAAATTAATTTATTTAATTTATTTGACCAAAAAGGTTTATTTATTTAGTATATAGTATATAAAAGATTTAGTATATAAAAAATTTTTTATATGCTTATTTGTTTATATACTTATACAGCATAAGTGTTTAAAGGTCATTCCCCATTAGTCTTTTTTTCTCGTCGTTTTATTTTGTGAAATAAAAGAAATGAAAATCACATAAGTGCGAAAGGAAAAAAGATGAAGACTTTTTATATATTCCATGTCTTTTTTTTACTTTCCATGACTTTTATTTTAAAAAAAGTGATATACTATAAAAAAGTGCTCTACTATAAAAAAAAGTCTATAGAGCAAGACTTTTTTATGGAAAAAGACGACTTTTACACTGAAAAAATATATTTAAAATTATTATGCAGTCTATGTTGGATACGACATTGTTAAAAATATATAATAAAATTAGATGTTTATTAAAAATAATGGTGAAATGTCACAATTCCAATCCTATAAAATAGTTTTTCCATGAAAAATTGTGATATTGTCTTACTTTCTCTTTAGAAAATTGATCATGGTTTCTCGTTCTATTTTGGCTAGAAAAAAGATGAAAAAGACTAATGGAGAGTCAGCTTTATAGAAAAAATATATTTTAATTGGAAAGTTTATTTATTTATTTAATAAAAATTTATTTATTTATTTATTATAATCAAAATATTTAATTATTCTATTTATTTTTTATGAATAAGAGATTTCCAAAACCGAGATTCACTTAGATACAAATAAAAACAAGTTTTGATACCATGCGAGACCCCTCCACAAATGGCATGTAAGATTTGACAGGCTTGGACCAACGACCAAATACTACAGAAAAGATTCTTCCACCTTTAAAAGAGCCAAGTACAGCGTGACGTAGGACCATCTATATCGTGAAGGGGTGAAGCCACATGGATGGCTTCTTAGGCCTACCATTTAAAGAAATTTTATTTTAAAAATTCATACACAAACAGAAATTATATTATATCTATTTATATATATTCAACCCAGAGTTGTGGCGAGAGCAAGGACTGCGGGTCATCCAGAGCGACAGAAACTTCGGCAGCATCTCCCTCTTCCCGTTAAAGATGTGCTTCCTCCGCCTCTGCCCTCTTGCGAGCTTTCTTCGATTTATTAATTTTCGACCAGTTGCGTCTGACTCTAAACTTCCTGGGAGTACTTGGATCCGGAATTAGCTGTTCCAATACTTGATCCGGTGCGACCATTTCCGGCTCAGGTGTTGGAACTAAATGCTACACTCCCTGGTCCGTGATATACCCTATCGGGTAAAGCACTAGGAATGGCGATTCCAATTCATGGACCTGTACGACTATTGGCTCAAGCGTTCTGACCACAACTGGCCCACAATACTCAGTATAGCAACCCTCGTCTTCTTTGTGGTGTTTCACACCACCGGCTGCCGCGTCTATATATAGAAACATAATTTATCCAAAAAAATTAATTAATTTTACCAACAAAAAATTTTCAAAGAAACCAAACAGGTTTTTGCCTAAAAAGCGCTAGATTTTTGTTTCGCATCACTTTGCAATAACAGGATTGTTATCCACTAATAGTTATGAAAATAAAAAAAATAATGTACCGAAATAATGTACTTTGGTGGTACCGTGGAATTAAATCAAATTTAGATCAAACAAATGTTTTTGCTACAATTTAAACCGTTTCGGATATAAGTTTACAATATAAAAATAACCCAATTTTAAATCAACAAGGCTCTTTACTCTCCATTTTGTCAAGTGCCGTCATTCAATGAATAAATTATATCCATCATATTTGCTATGCGTTGTGAAAATCAATCTTGTTCATTTATTGGTGCATATGTTCTAGACCAGGGCCAATCCTGTTAAAGGAAAAAAAATTTCTTAGCAGTATACGAATGGTCGGAAAATGTAGTTAATGGTCTAAGTAATTAAGGAAAAATCAACGAAACTGAGTAAAAGTCCCGGAAAGGGGTGGGGGGTTGTAGTATATACGTTTTTAGGGGTTTGTCTTAGTTTTTTGCGATTTGCGGCTAAACTATGCATCCTCTCTAAAAAAGTTTAATGTAAAAGTTGTAGATAACAAAAAAATCTAAAACTTTTTACCGGACATTATTGACCATAGCCACAAAATTATCGAGAAAAATGCAAAAAGCCGTTTTTTTTGTTTTTAATTTATAACTATCGCAAAAGTTTTTATATTTTCATGAAAATCGGTGGAAATTTTCTTTTTTGTGTTTTAAACAATTCCAAATTTTTTCAAAGCGAAATATTTAGTTTTCGATGTTTTATGAAGAAAATTAAAAAAAAGACCTAATTTTCAATCGAAAAATTTGGTTGGGAAATTTTCGATTTTTGAACTTTACCAGTGCTCATTTTTTTTGTTGAAATCCCTTTAATATAGAATTAAAATATAATATAGTTTATGTACAAAAAGTTCGTTAAAAAAGTGAAAAACCGAAAAAACTACTTTCGAATCATGAATTTCTTTTTCTTTGTTGTAAATAAACGTTTGCCTTTTGTGTTGCCAATATCGAAAAAACAACAAAATATCTTCCCATATTGCACCATTCACTGATTAATGACACAAATATGTATCGTAAAATGATGACATCTATTACACAGAAACCCATTTATTCCTTTTTGTTGTAAATTATTGAATTGAATCGAAATAATATGTAATGAATAATACAATAAAAATTTGCAAACATGATGATGATGAGCAGATATGCAAATATTTTTTTTTCAAATTAACAAAACAATATAATGAATTGTTTCACGAAGTATTTGTAATATAACAGATATGATACAATGAATTAATTTTAATTTAAAGAATGTTGGAGGACGAGCGTGCATCCCATGCCGTTAACTTGCTTTAGATGTTTTTTATTCAATGAATTGAATATATTCTTTTCCTATTCATCATTATTCAACATGAATGTATCTTCTGATAAAATATGTATTTGTAAGCAATGGATGAACGAAAAAAATTATAATGTCTGAAAAAAAAAATAAAAATTGTGACTAGATATAAACAAAGCCAATGTTTCATTACTTCATTTTTATGTTTTTGTGTGGCTTTGTTTTAGTAAAATACCCTTCTGAATAAAAAAATATCAATTTTTTTACATTTTCTTGAATCTGTGAAAGATTAGTGTAGCATAAATCCATCAACTGACGTCTGACAATAGTATATCGTATAACAAGTGCGAACGTGTTTTCCAAACAAGAGTGTAGTTTACACTTTACAGGACGAGTTTAACAAATGGAAATATATTCACGCATGATCAATTGTTTTTATAACAAATGCACAAAATTTAAAGAATATATTGCGATATAATTTATTTAACAATAAATAAAGAAATTTAAGAACTTTAAAACTAAACTAGAACACACCATCTTCATTGTAAGCTCTGTACCCAAAATTATTACTAATTAGATATGAATTTGCTGCTAAATAAAAATTTGACTAATGTGATTAAGCAAGTTTAGTACAATTTAGCAAGTATTGGAACACAATCTTAGTAAAATATTTTAATACAAATTTTTGATGATTGCGTGTTTTAAGTTTAGATCTAAATTTTCCTTATAAATATTTTGATGTGTAACATTTAGTTTTTTGCGTGCAGTAGAAATTTTTGCAGCAGAAACAAAACATAATTGAATGTTTTGAATTTTATTTTTGGAATCACGTGTATTTGATTTTACACATTTTTATTTAACTATTGGTCATTTCCCATCTATTGATTGTGCTTATATTTTGGATATGATTATAATTGAGACAACGCTGTTATTTGTTTTGTTATTATTTAGAAAAAATTCGAAATTTTCGAGAAATTATAAATAATTGATTTTTAAATATTGGTTCTATTAGTACTATTATATTACTTATTAGGTGTGCTATTAATAGTTGTGAGAATGAAATGATAGATTCAGTAGAACATAAAAATTAATTAGAATTAGAAATAGAGAAATCAATTAGAACATAAAAATTAAAATATGTAGACATGGAATAATAAATTGATCCAAAAATATTCAACGACTAAAAAAACAAATAAATAAACAATTTTTTTAACACAATTTCATTGGAAACGATCTAAAAAAACAATTTCTTACATCAGATTACTGTGTAGTTTTTTTACCAAATTTTCATACCACATGTCACAGAGGAGGGCCTTTAAGTTCGTTTGAAAATATTTTTAGAATAATAGGTGTGAAGGTTGAATTTTCAGTGACGGTAAAACGATGTTGAGAAATTCATCTTAATTATTCAGTTAAAGATTAATCTGTTAAGTCGAGTAAGTTAGTAAGTCGAAATCACATCTTTTGCTGTAGCAAAATTACGCATCACCTGCACATCTTCTTCCTGTACTACAGCCATCACCTTTTATGAGCCAACACTCAACTGACAATCTTTTGACCCATGACCAAAATTATTGCGTCTGGAACATTCCGGCCCACTCTCCATATTACGACAGTTGGCTTTAGTATGCCCTCGTAGATCCACTATCCAATCCCGGTTGAGCCCCCAAGTAAAATTTATTTTGATTAGTAGTTAGTGTCTATTATTTATTGAATCACAATTTAGATGTTTAATTTACAAATGCTTATAATGTAATGAACAATATCAAAATTTCAAAATCAAGACTTTCTTCTTAATCATATTCATAATAGTATTTCTACTAATTAATTAACAGTAAACGTTTTATTGATAATGTGAAAATAAATTTAGAAACAGTATTGTAGATCATTAATTTAATAAAAGATTTGTAATTTGATGTAATTTTATAATTAGCTACTTTCAATCGAAACTTTATGTAAATAAATTTGATTTTGAATTAGTTTTTTTTTAACAGTCACAGACTTTTAGTCTGGCACACACCGGTTTCCGAAGAAAACACTCATAATATGTTCATGAAATTTCAAGTACAACTTAAATCACAACATGAAGTTATACATAGTTTGAAAAAATTTCAAGTCAAAGTTCCATAAATTCTTTGATCCATAAAAATGTTAAAATCAAAAGATATTTAATTTTATAATATTCTCACACTTCCTATAGTACATTATGATGCTAGGACGTAAAGCTAAAGATTTTGGACGGATGTGGAGTTTGCAAATCGAGGCGCTAGCCGAGATTTGCACCCACATTAAGTCCAAAATAGCTTACGTCCGTGCATCATATACTATTTTTTATTCGCCGCAAGCAAAATATTTTAAGAAAAGTTGTTTATTCTAAATTAAAATTATAAATTTTCATAAATTTTAAAATAAAAATATGTGGAACAAGTAACCTTTGAAAAAATATTTAATATTTTTTCCAAATTCTATGACAACAAATGATAACAACTATTTTAATTGGATAATGAAATTTTGAATTTGTCGGGTTGCTTTGATAAAAAAATTTATTTTTCATAGAATTTAAACAAATACAAATGCTTTTTACTTTTTTGGACGTAGCTATGACGACAAAATAAATAGTTGAAAAGTGATACTTTAAAGCCGCAAATCACAGTAATAAAGTAACACTTTAATATATAGGCGAATAAAAAATATATTAAAATTCTTTTCTCTGCCGCCTTAGAGTAGTTAAAAAACAATAATATAACAACTATCCAGTTAATGATTTTTCTGGTTTGTTTCATTTTTCTTTATGCACCACCAATGCAGTTTTGTACGAGTCTTATATTTTGAACTTTAAATGACCTGTTTCTTTGAAAATGACTTAAGAAAACAAAAACAACTTTCTTGTAAATATAACGTGAAGAAAAATCAGGTCAGTAATTCGTTATGTTTTTTTTTTGATTATATCTCATGTGACTTGGGCCAAAGAAACTGGTTTTGTTTACACATAATGTTTGTCTGTGAAAATTGAAATTTCACACTAATTTCGTAAATAATTAAAACACGATAATTTAAAGGAATTTATTGGGGTAAGATAATAAGTAATTTTGTTTATTTTAAAATCATGATGGTGGGTGGTGATTTTAATGGGATGTGGATAATTGGATAATAACGTGGATGTATTTTGTGAGTTTTACACCAAACTTTTTCTACGATCAAACTAGAAAGAAATAAGAAATACATTTTTTTATTTCATACTGATATCTAAAACGACATTTTTCGGATTATAGTACAAAAAGTTGAAACTCATTTCTTTTTATTTTAATAAATTTCTAGTATGAAATAAAATTTTGTATTTATCTCAAACGAAAAGTGTTTTCAAAGGTACTCACTAGTAATTTCTCACAAACAACTAGCTCGTACTTTAAAGTTTCACTTTTCGTTCTAGATAAATAAATAACTATTTCGTATATATTTTATCAATCTTTTCTTTTTCTTTTCAGGTATAACTAAAACAATTGCAAAACTCTTAGTAAACATACTTGTAAAAGGTATAGTTTAATAAATTATATATTTTAATTCTTAATTATTATATATTATTTCTTACTAATTTAATTTTCTATCTGTCTACCAGTTGCTGATTTCTCTAATCTTCATTAGTTTATATTACTGGAAATTTATTGGATATACAATAAGTACAATTATAAAGTATATGGGTGGTGAAAATCCCTTAAACACCCAAACAGTTCCAATGGAATGCATATTTTTATTTCATAAAATGTGTTACGTTATATGTATAGTAGGAATTACAATATGTGTCATAAGAACATTTAAAGACATAGATCTCACAACAACATGCGTTCTAAAGTGTTGACCCCAAGTTATGTTTTTTTAAAAAATGGACAGCTAAACAAAAAATATAATAAAATAAGACACAAGTCAATATTTTACGATAGGATGGAGTAAATAGATCAAATAAGAGGTAAAAATCCTACCTTTCGATATTCAAATTACTGGTTCAGGGCCTATGAGCCTCATGCGGAGCTTCTTTGCTAATTCACTAGCTTTTTCGTTCCCAAGATTCCCACTATGTCCTATGTAGTGGCCATATCAAAGAAATGTTGGTGTTGAGCCCAAGATAATTCAAGGACCTAAAACATTATTTCACTATTTTTGACTTAATAGTATAGTTGCCCAGAGCTTTTGGAGCAGCCTGGCTATCAGCAAAAATATTGATGATCTTGCCAAACAACTTAAGCTTCGTCGCTCGGATCGATGCTGCATTTATGCCTAGAACCTCAGCTTGAAAGACTGAGCAGTTTCCGTCAAGTGGACATTGCAGCCCAAGATCTGCATTTCTGAAGTAGACCACAGCTCGTGCACCATTTCAAGTGAGAGATCCACCTCTGTAGATGTCCAACATGTTGGCCGCAATACCCAATATCAAATTAGTTACAGACCGGTCATCTATCGTTGGAATTACAACTCTATACAGCTTTCGAAAGACAGTTACTGTGTCCTCATTCGGCATGAGGAACTCTGTGAGGTGTTTTTCCAAATTCTTCCATAGCTCTTGATGATTTTTTCTACAGACCTTGGTAATTCGTAGGATTTCGACCCTTTTAGTAGCTTTTAGAGCCTCCATTCTTACAAATATATGCAAGGGAGACAGTCCTAATAAAACCTACAGACTCGATAACAGTACCAGATCGGCACCCAATACCAAACATTCAGGATTTTTCCTCAACGGCGGCAAAATCTTCAGATGCCAATTTCTGCACAAGAGATATGCAGATATACACAAAACTGCAATTAGGGTTCTATTTGTTCTTTTCGAATTCATAGGAATGCCATACGGTCTGATTAATTATACACATACCTTTCAGCGTTTTAGGGATGAAGTGACCAAGGGTCTCGATTTTGTATTCCTATATATCGACGATATCCTGGTGGTTGGTAAGGACGAAGATGTACATCATTTTTTTCAAGCGCTTATCACAGTTTGATATTAGTATTAACCTTTCAAAATGCTTATTTGGTGTCACTACCCTGGATTTTCTTTGCCACAAAATTTCTGCAGACGATATTTTACCATCTGAAGAAAGAGTTGTGGCTATTAGACATTGTCCAAAGCCAACAACTATATGGCATGCTCATGGTCTGTCAAATGTAGTGCAGCTATTGACATAGTTAAACAAGCACTCATGCATACTATACTCTCCAAGCTCATTCATAACTACAGTGTAATTCGCTTATAACGACATTGAAAATGACATCAAAATCCGTCGTTACATCCGAATGTCGTAATATGCGAAGTGCTCAATTTTTATCAGAATCAATTTAATGGCGAGTTAATAAGGCGTCGTATGTTTCTGTAATTGTTGGAGGAGAAAAATTTATGGTATACACAGGTTTATTTTAAATATCTTCTATACGTCAACGCATACGTTAATATTAGGTAAATTTATAATATTGTCGACAGTATCTTTTAATGTGGGCTCTTCATCTGTGAATAAAAATTTACCAGAAATGATAAAAACTTCCCAATATTCATCACCCCTGGAAGAAGTTGTTATCGAGGAGCAAAACTTGGCCTATCCCATTAGTGGAATATCATCATCAGCATCGTAACTCACAGCGTCTGTATCATCATCATCATCATCAACTTGCAAGAATTCGGCATGTCTAAGTCAATTAAAATACGACGTTTACTTACTAAAACGATTTCTAGTTGGATAGCATCTACCAATTAGAAAGAGTTGTGCTTTGGCCATTGTCATTTCTAACAATTTTTATTAAAAATTCTGTCGATAGTGATTTTTAAAAGTTTTTATTACACCCTTATCCTTCGACTGAACTTAGAGACTTAATGCTTCTAAATAACCTGTGTGATTTACTTTATTCTATCACAAGCCATTCATTCGCTCTCAACTTACACATTTTTATTATTAAAATTTATTTCTGGAGTAATTTTATAAAACAGACCCGTTTTGTCGACGTTGTAAATTTTATTTGTAGTCGTCGAGTATTTTCGACTACGCTGATTATTAGGAATTCGTCACATGCACTTCCATCAACACTTGCTCATTCATCAAAAATCCCACCCCGCCATGCACCCAACCGCAATATATGTCTCTTACAGAAGCAAAAAGTTCAAATTTCCATACTTTGAATTCAGAATTTAGCGGCGATCCGATTAATTCTGTTTTCTTTTGCAATATTGAATAGATATTGCAACAATTTTTGAATCGCTGTTGCTTAAACTCTGTCGACAACACTTCGCAAATCTTCCCAATTTTTCTGTTTTATTCCTTGTAATTCAAACGCCTTTTTAATGAAATGTTTGTTTTTCCATATGGTGCTTATAGTTTTTTATGAATCAAATCAACATATTAATCATTGCATCCCACCATTTATAAATCAATAGCTTTGAATATCCCAGATAACATGTTAAACGTTATCTTTTACTATACATTCAGAGATTAATACGGTATATTCACGATTAATTAACGAGCAGACCTGAAAACACACATTCTGAATAATGTAAAGCGAAAGTGATCTCCGTCGAGCGTCGGAACCGGCTTCCTTGAGTTACAAGGCTACCTAGCGCCTTATCAACTGAGCTAAAACTGCGACAATGTAAACCAAACCACCAAAGTGGAAAGATATAGAGGATAAAAACCACCAATTGTGATTAATAAATCACAACTATTTTTTCTCATATCTAAAAAACGTTTTTATTTTTGAACTTATTGGTCGCAATAAACGAACAATCTGTGCATCTATCTGTACAAATTTTATTGCAAACTTGGTCGCTATATCAGAAATGTCATAATAACCGAAGTCGTTTTAAGCGAATATTTTTATATAGGAACAAAGGCAAGTTCAACCATTACTTTGATTTTATGACGCTATAGGCGAAATGTCGTTATAACCGAGGGCGTTATAAGTGAATTTCACTGTATATGTTTTATTTTGCCTTAACGGATGCTTTATGTAATGCAGTTGGTGCAGTATTAGAACGGTATGTAGCTAATTGTTGGCAATCCTTGTCATTTTTCTCTCACAAGGAAACGCCTGCGGAACAAGAGTAATTCACATTCGGCAGTGAGCTGTTAGTAATATTTGCCACGATCAAACATTTGCGTTATTTTGTTGAAGGTCGCAAGTTCACTGTGTTCACTGACAAGCACTTCATTTAGATTTTATAGCCATTAGCCATCAATGACGTTTGAAGAGGACGCAATTTCTTTAACTTGATTGGACGGTTGTCAGCATGCTATGCTGATATGATAAGTCCGACACTGAAATCCAGGACTATATATCCAAAGAAAATGGTTGAATTCAAAATTTATACTTGACATTTTAACCACTAAAATTTCACGTAAACCAATTTTATGCGAGACATCTTCTGGAAAAACACGTCCATATATTCCTAATTAACTACGACGGACTATTTTTGATTTAATACACAGTTTGTTGCACCCCGGCATGTGTGTTTCTCAGAAGCCAATATCTTCTCGTTACTTCTGGTCATGAATGAATATTGACGATGGTTTTTGGCCGAAGACCATTTCATGTTCCCAGTGGTCGTTTCGAACATATTCATGTAGATTTGGTTCGTTGCTTACCGCCGTCACATGAATATGAATATATTTTAACAACTGTTGGCCGATTTACATGGTGACCAGAAGCAATTCCACTAGAAAATGTGCGGGCGACAACAGTAGCTAAAGCCTTAGTCGATCAGCACATCTCGAGATTTAGAGTGCTATTAAACATAACCACAGATCAATGTGCGCAATTTGAATCTGGATCAGTCTTAAAAGAACTAAATTACGTTAAAGTTTTGTAAGTTTATAAATAGTGGAAAACTATTATTACATTAACCACTATAAGTGTGACAACCAGGAATTGTCCCGTTGAACAAATTGTAAAGAATCGTTTTTGGTTCATTTCTTTTACGATAAACAGAAATTTTATTTTCTGAAATACACACTGAAAAAAAAATTGAAGTAATGACAACCTCATCTCGAAGTTGGCAGTTGATTATTCAAGCAAAGAAAACTTATTTGCAAACAATTTCACTGTGATTGGGACAACTACACGATAACATTTTCCTAACAACAGAATGAGGTTTATTTAAAATATAAATAGTTATATCCAATTTAACAGTAGTTGAATAAAGATAATAACTATTTACCTGAAAAAAATTTTCTTTGGCCATATATCATGAATTTTTCATTTTAAAGTTTAAGTATTTGAGATTGATTGAACAATATTTTATTTTCCCATAAATATTTCGTGTGATTGTCTCAACTTCATCGATTTATAATTGTAGAGTTGTTGAAGCAATTTCGTAGTTTGATTCGCCATATGTGACCGCACGGTGAGGTTGAGACAATTGCATTTCGATTGGAAATAGGACATGTTTTTTTCAGTGCATGCATTTGCAACCATTTAAGCCATTTGTCAATGTCAACATGTCAATATTTTTGATATGACATTTAACGACACTATATTGATAGCATTTATGGAGCTAGATCAAAATATCTTTCTGAAAAGATGTATTATGTTTGTAATTTGGATAAGTTGTTGAACGTGCAAAAGCCGACCAGAAAGAAGTTAAGCGAATAGAAACTTTTCAACCAAAAACTCTTGTGAGCTATTTTTTTTTATATTTTTGGAAATATTTGAATCAGTTTTAAAAATGAAGGCATTTGCGCTGAAAGGATCCTGAAAAAGCCGTTGTTAAAACGTTTCCTTCAATTTTATAGACCTTATACTAACCTAATGAACGATAACTTCGAATAACATCAATAATCAAAACTGTTTTCTATACTTGAGTATTTTATTTAAATGACAACAACGTCATTAACAAAGTACATACATACAATTACCAAAATTAGTCACCCTTCCAAACAACAATATTATCAATGAAACGTGTCTTATGAAAAAAAACCAACAGTGATGGTATGCATCATTCATTCATTATATTGTTTGCTCGTAAATCCCAAAAACAACTTAAAAACAAAATTCGCTTTCTTTTTTTTTAAAGTTAAATTTAAAAAAAAATATATACTTATGTCTTATTTATTTCTTGTAAGGTTCGGACGCAGTATATCGTAAAAGTTACAAATATTTCTTTGACAAGAAATATGTTTAAGAAAAAAAAAAACAACTTCTTTCTGTTAAATTCTTCTTGCATTTATATAATTAACTGAAGTGTTGTGAAAAGTGGAAGGAAGGAAACTCTTTCATTTTCATCTATTGTTTTGTTTTAAATTAAATTAGTACAACAATTGGAAAAATTAAATTTAATTCATTTATAATAATTAATTGTTAAAAAATTAAAAATGAAAAGTGATAAATTTTATGTGTAAAATTAGTAAGTGGAAATAAAAGTTTTTGTAGTGAAATTAAAAAACAATTCGATGGATTAGCGAGAGTTCAAAGTTATGGATTATTTACAGATAATTAGAAAAACGATTATTATATTTAATTGTATGGCATAATTGAAGGTAATTAAACTTCTATAATACTAATAAGAGAAAGAAATAGTAATTGGTTTAGTTAGGGTATTGGTATGAGAAATTGGTTGTCTTTTTCTGCCATCGTCTTGCAGGACTTTCATTTCAGTTCAGTAGCTGTGGGTTGCATATAAAATCAGAAATATTTTCCGATCCAGTTTTAGTCACAGTTTGATTTATTCAAAAGGCAAACTTGGCTAAATGTCATAATCCTTTTTTCGAGAACTTATTATTTAAGGGTTTACTGGGCGGCGTACAAGAATATTAGGTAGAGGTGACGGTTTGTTGTTATCGCTGCTTGATTTTGTGTAATCATCTCGTGTTTGACTTTTGATTTTCAATAACAGAAGTTTAATTTTGTATTAAACAAATATTTACGTTACAGCGTAAATTTACACAATCATAATTTTAATAAATTAATGTTGTGGGTATTATTTTATAATTTGGGTATGATATGATGCATGTAGCAACAATATATTTGGTTTTATAGTTTATTTTGAACTAAGTTTGCGTTACGTTTGTTTGTTTACCAAAAACTTTGTTTTTCATCACATTTTCAAATTATAATTCTGTCTGGTAATCCGTAGTTCGACCCAAATTCTATTAGTTTTATGGTTTTCTAGCTCTATACAAACAAAGTTTGCAAACCATTTTAATTGAACTTAGCTGGGTTTCTCATTTTCTATTGAAACAACTATTAGTGAATTCTTTTCTACTTGTTCGGTACAAGTTCCGACTCCGAACTATCCAAATTTGTTTTTTTTTTGTATTGCTTTTTTTACAAAAGAATACGAATTTTGGAACTTGTACCGAACAGGTAGAAAAGAATTCACTATATATTTAACTTGATATCTCTGTTTCCAAATTAAATCTAGTATTGTCAATTCAAGTAATGTAAATGTCCTAATTGCGGATCGTTATTTTTGTCTCAAGGATTTGATAGCTCATATTGTCAATGGTGTATTTATGTATAAATAAATTTATTTCCCTTTCCCAAGTTTGTATAGTTTTTTTCATAATTTATGTGATAAAAACTTGTAATTTATATGCTCATTAGAAATTTGTATCCAAAATGACAAACTAGGCAAACTTCGTGCTAACATCTAAAAATGAAAGTACAATAACAGAAAAATATCACTGCATTAATTAATATTGGCTCCGTTATAGAATGGATTATATCGCTTTTCTTATACCAGCATACGTCATTTTTTTCCAGCCATTTCCAATTAGTACCTGACATGCACATCACTTTGACAAAATACCCATCATTTCTTGTGTCGTTTATAATACCGGCGAAAAATTCATCTTCATAATTTACAATAACATGCTGTTGAATTTTAAACTCAGGATCATCCGCTGGCTTTTTTCTTTTCATTCTTTCGGGCTTTCCAACTACTTTTCTATTTGTTGTCGTTTTCTTTCTGCCTTTTGTTGTTCTTGTTATTTTTTATTCAATTTTGATTTTGTGTATAGAAGTCACTGCTCCGAAGTTTTTTCTTTTAGTGTTTAAAGTTTCAACAGGTGAAGGGAACATAAGATTTTTTTAAGTGGAGTCCACAGATTATAATTGATTTGACTGCCAACTGATATAATTGGAGATTCTTATTCATTAGTTATACACTAAATGAGCCATCGTTGTCTACGTTTAAAAGTAAATCAGAATTATTTCCCAATAGCACATTGAGACCAACTTTCTTACCTACAATATCTAATACATTGTTGAGATCATTCATTTCATGACCCATATTCAATCCAAAGTTAGTTTAATTTGTCACCAAAATATTCGAGTAGGACAGGTTTTCCAGTTTATCAACCAAATGTGTTTCCTTTTTAAGATCAATATCGCGTATTTTATGGCACCGTTCCAGGAATTGGAGCAAAAGATCCTTCAAATAGCTTTAATTTTACAATTCCTATATACTCTTGCAGATGATCAAGGGTTTGGAGTAATTAATTGTGACTATCGATAAAAAGGACAACCGTAAACTTAATTTTCTCACTTATTAGCCATCGGTAGAAAATCTAACCAGAATCACTTCTTCCAATTCCCACTTTGTTGGCATGCTTCTGGCTACATTTAGAGGAATTCTCTTGTAAGGAAGAACCAACATCGGTGGGCCAAGTTTCCTTAACGCATTACCCAGGCATTTTGTTTTTCATTGTTGACTGCAAAAGAATATACTGATTTTATCATTTGGCTACCAATACGATATTTTTTTCGGACTTCAGAAAAATGCCTTTCCTCGCTGTTAAAAAATCGTTCCGAACTGTTCATTTCAATGTTTATACTGATTCCTGACTTTGGTGAACTATTCGCGTAATTTGGTTTCGGTGACTTGTGCACGACCTTTAAATACTGTGCCACTCTTTTAGTCACAGAAGGATTTCTTTTTGAAAAACCTTCGTACCAGTGGCGATCTATGAAAAGAATTAAATCTGCATTAAATGTATGTACTAATAAAGATTTATTTACCTGACCTGCCATTTCGAAACTTGTGTGAAATATTCTAATAATCAATATTATCAATAATTAATCAATAATGTCAATATTCAATGTTCAAAAATTGCGATGCAGTAAATAACTAAATGAAAAAACTAATTATATTTCTTGATACTCCTCTATACAGTTACACACCCAACATTTTTTTATCTTGAACAAAATTCTGTGAAACGATCCACAATAGGTACAACGATCCACTTTACAGATTTTTACCTAACCATATCTCTGTCTCAAAGTGAGAGTGACGAACAAAAAACCGTAATTCTATAACCCGACAAATAACGAAATACCATTGAATTTAAACAAAAAAAAGGTAAAAAGATCTGTAGCCTTGAAAGCGACAAAAACAAAACAATACAGTGGTTAGTTTACCTTCCCGTTTCAGTGTTACCTTAACTTAACTAACTACCAAATTAAATTGGTCACTCTTTGTGGAGATTTTTCCAATTCCTCTAAGAACTCGTTATGGAGTTGAAACACGACAGCCGATTCTTCTTCTAAAGGTATATAAAAATGTTAAACATATTATATATAGCTTACGTTACAAGCAGAGTAAGTTCTTTTTAAGAGATTGACATATGTCAAATACTCTTTCATGACTCTGATAACATGAGGTCTTTCATTATCGAGCATTAACGTGGAATTTGTGCGAAGGAAACAACGTATGCTTCCACGGTTTTCATTAATATAGCGAACAGCCGTTATTTATGCTGATGTTGCAACCAAATAACACTTAATACGTTCTTCCTTCGAAATTTCCGTCCATACAAGTCTGAATCACCTCAAATACTTTCTCTGAAATCAGATGAAGCATAACGCTCTCGGCGTTGCCATATAATTATTTCTGACCATATGAGAGAGCATAAAACTTGGCTCGAATTATGTTCAGTCCAAGTTGTATACTTCCTGGCAAAGTGTAGTGGAGAAGTTTTATGTTGTAACAGACGTTCTACTCCCTTAGCTAGACTTTGGGCATGATAATCTTCTAATCTTTGTTGTATTTCTCTTCCGCTTACATTACTATTTCGTATACTTCTAAAAATTTGTTGTAAGTCTCAACAGCGTTTGCATGGCAATTGCTGATATTTGAAATAACTATTTTTGTATTTTATCCACTGGTACAACCCCATCTATCTTTAACGGCATAAAAGAAACATAACACATGTATTCAGCCCCAAACATTCCATTCCCTTGAGCTAGATTATTTACAACACAAATAAGACAACTTATTTTTTATACATATTATCATGAAATATTGGCCTATGATATATTTTATCCGTTCTATACCAAAAACAAAATGTTTAAACTTTCATTAACACCTCGGCACGCATGTTGTTGTTTTATCTAGATTTTAGAAAATTAGCTAAAAACTAAAACAGTTCCTCTCATTCCACATCTCACAGATTCAAATCACGTATCAAAGTGTCATCAAAATCGTTTCATGGACGAAGACTATATAGTGTGGAAAAAAGGGAAACATTTTGTTGTTGAAATGAATAGAATATATGAATGATGAAAATCTCATATAAATGACAAACAAACACTACCGGAAATAACAAACTGAAAAGTGGGTGAACAAAGTTTCATATCAACCCTTGAAGTTTCAAATTCAAGGCGCTTCAAAAAAAGTCCAATATTGCCCAAAAATTAATATGTTACTTCCCGATATCCAGCAATGGTGATACAAGTCATATAAGTTAAAAACACCCTCCGCTAGCTCACATCATCTCGGCTTCTTGTGACCAATATATGCATCTCAAAAAGTTTTGAAACCAACAAAAACGTGAACTATTAATCACTTGATTATACCAAAAACAAACATATATAACTAAATAATAATAAATTTCGTGTCACAGCCCGACTTTTGAAAAACATGATTCCATCGTAAACATATCAATTGTACATTAGACTGGTCGTTAAAAATTAAATTTTCCGAGACGCCCCTTAAAAAAATTCTTTGTGGTCAAAAAACCACGAGGGCAATTTTTTTTAAATCAAAAGAACACGTGCCGTGCCGCAAAATCATCGAAGTTGATTTTTTGATAAAATCGTTAGTATCACATAAAATATGCAGATTTAAAAAAAAAATCAAATAATAATTTTTGAAGGAAATTTAATTCTCTACAAAAAAGATCCAAGCCATTTTTTCCTGAAACGTATTTCAATATCATCAGAACATTTTGAAATAAAACTAGAAATTCTTCGAAACTCGTAAAAACAAAAGATGAAAATTTTGACGAAAAATTACTAATTTTGATTTTTCTTTTTACGATGGTATTTTTATTCTAAAGCATAAGAAGAAGTTAGGGCTTTTTCGTCAACTCTATTATAGATGTTTTTTATAATTTACGAAAATTTACAAGTAAATTTTCAAAATATCATGAGAACTATACGTTTTAGGCAAAAAATGACTTAAACCAAAAAATGATTGCATGACTTTTTTTTTCAATCTGCATATTTAAGAGATATTTGAAAAAAATCTACGATTATAGAGAAGGTCAATGTAGTCACTAATGAAGGTCTCGTTAGCATCGATGAGGTTAAGGAGGATGGGAAGAAGATGCCAATTTAAATTGCTATTTTATTTCGATTATCTTTAATAACGGAACCGAAGAACCGGAAAGAAACTCACGTGTAACTTTAGCCTACCTTACCTTGTTATACAGATATCTGGCATGGTGAACCAATATTTATCGTTTAAAATTCAAAACACTTCAAAAAACAATCAACAATCGAGTGTGAGATTATTGCTGGTAGCATTACGGGCACTAACAGCGGCCATAAAATATAAAAATACCTCAAATAATAAATAGCATGGAGAAATGTGTTGGTTAAAAAGTGATACTATCGGTGTGGGAGGTGGCAGCAACGTAGTTCTGCCACTTAAAACCATGCCACACGGCAAGATAAAATGAAAGGGATAGGGGCTTAAAACTCCCAATCTCCCACGTTGCCGAACGGCTCAATAGTACTAGGACCCAGTGGAGTAGATACTAGATGGCACTTGAGATTTTTTGCAGAGGGTTAGCTTTGGAAAACTCAATATTAAATTAAAATTAAATAAAAATTAGGTATAACAATAAGTAAAAGGTGTGTCAAAAAATTGACATACATCACTTTATATGCATGATTTAAAGTGGGATCGAACATCGTCGTTAATAGCCTAACACTATATTACGCTCAACTACGAAAACTGTGGACGAGCTTTATTAAATCGTTTAGAGACAGTGATAATGCAGGGAAGGTAGGTGCGCATTCGCTTGTGGCAAAAGAAGATAACGACATTAAAGTTTATAATCGTTCATCACCGTCTATCCCTTTTTACCTGAAAAATTGATCCTTCCAAGAAAAACAGAAAAGCAAGCCTAGAATCCCTTTTATTGCTAGAAAGTGAAAACACTATGAAATATATATAAGGAAATAGTCAAAAAGGGTTGTTCAAAGTTGTTCAAAATATAAGGAAATAGTCCTTGGAACCAGGAATAAAGGCAAAGAACAACAATAAAGATATTTTAATTAACACAAATCTAAATACAAATGTAATTTCGTAATTATAAATATCTATATTTATATTTAAAATTCAAAATAAACTAGTTCAATCACATAATTGCTTCATCTTTACATTAAAATTAATTCTCATGCTACTTCAAGAAAAATTTAATACATATAACAGTTTTTCCTAATTCCAGACAACCTTGTATAAATTATTGAATTAAGAATGTCATTTACGTATATGCATATAATTTTATACTTATTTGATTCAATCAAAATAATTATAATTTACAATAAAATTTAATTTCTTTATACTATTATCAGTAGATTTTGTTGCTGCTTTTAAAAATTTAATGTTTCTATTCTGACATTTAAATAAAAACAACTTAAGTTGTTTTTATTTATGAGTAAAGAATTTTAAACAAAAGAATAGAACTGGTTTGATAGCAAATAAATAGGTTTTTCTTCGGTAAATCGAGCAACAGTAATTTCAATTTGCAGTTAAAATATAAAAAAACTGTTTTATATGAACGTTGATTGGGAATGTTATTCAGAATGTTCATCATTACCTTGATTTAAAGCGGTTTAGTGGATTGTTTTACAAAAGTTAAAATTTACCTATTAAAAAGATGATCAAAAGTTTTGATCAACGAATCGGATAAAAGATAATATAGAATAGGGTGAGTGGGTTTTTAGTACACTCAATACATGTAGTTGGCTTATATGAAAACGAATTACTAAGTTTATGGTAAAAATTGAATCAAGCGGTTAGGTGTGTGTCTCACAACAATGCCCATATCAATTTAAGGTTAAATATTTCAGTTTTTCAGGAGGCTTCAGGTTTGACATGCCGGGTTGGTCTATAAAATTTGTGGGGGATACCAAATTTTAATTATTCATATTCTTAAGTCTTTACTCAAACAAAACGAGCTTGATTAATATAATTTGTTGAATCAAAAACTCATTTTTAATGTATTATTATATGCATAGTTTTATCCTAATATCCAGAACATATTTACATCAACAACTCGTTCAAAAAAAATAAGAACAATCTCCCTTAAAACACACTGTATTTCTTTCACCAGACGTCAAGCACCTACACCAAACTAAAAAAAAATTAACATTAACAAATGTATTTGCAATGATAGAAAAATTATATCATTCCAAATACATTTGAAAATTTTCGATCAGTTAGGTTCGGAACTACTCGAGGCAAGAAAACACGAAAAAACGTCATTATTCCAAATTATACAAAAAATGGTGAGGTGTAAAATTCCAAAATAAACTTTTAAGGAATATTGAAATAAGCCCTTTCATATGATACCCTACTTGAATCTATAAAAAAATGTATTTTCTCAAAGCTCTCACATCGTACCCCCGTAGACCAAACGAAAGCCACTTTAGTTTTATTTGTATCCGTCATTTCATGTGGACAGATTAGTTTTATATGCACCTTAAATTTCAAGTCGATATAGCATTTATAGTTTACGAGATAATCGATATAATGTGAAAAACTCGTTTTACTCTCACCAATAGTGTTCCGTATAAAAAAAGAAACCCTAAAAACATTCAAATTTAATTCGATCTCTAAAGCGCCATACAGACGATCTGACGGTCGGACAGATTTGGTTGAATTGGATGTAAAATCGGATAGTGTGTATGCATGTCTTTCCGATAAAATTAAGTTGGATGTGTCGGATGAAAATTCCATCCGACCGTCCGACCAACCAAACAAATCGGATGGTGTGTATTATAGTCGGACGATTTTAATTCAATTGAGTAAGAAATTTCATAGAATAGGAAACAAAAAAAATTTTAGGAAAGTATTTTGATATATACACATATGAATTAATAAATTGAATATGTTAAACAAAAACCAAAAACGAATTGTCAAAATCGGATGTTAAGTTGGATCGTCTGGAGATAACATCCAATTTGGTCGTCCGACTTGTCGACAGACAAGTTGGATCGTCTGTAGGGCGCTTAACACAACACAACAAAATAATCGAAATAATATCGAAAACCGTCCTTGTTCAAACACAAAAGACGACTAAAATGAATGATTTAAAAAAGAAAATAAATTTTTAAGTTTCGTTTTTGTTGTTCGTTGTTCGATAGCTAATATATAAAAAAGAAAATATCATTCATAAAATATCATCATAAATATCATTCATAAAATATCATTCATAAAATCAACATTATTACGCATATTACGCATATAATCTCTTTTATTCCGACGACTCGAAAACCGTCCTTTGTTCAAAGACAAAAGACGACTGAAATGAATGAGAAAAAAAAGTTTCGTTTTTGTTGTTCGTTGTTCGCTAATATATAAAAAGAAAATATAAAAAAATAAAATAAATTTTTAATTTCGTTTTTATATGTATGTAAACTTATAATGCATATGTATATAAAAAGTTTTCCGTATATAATAACTTTTTTATTTATGATCCGATTTGTGTGAATCCGAATCCGATTATAGGTTACACTAATATCAGTTAGCTGTGGAAATTTGAAATGAATCCATCTGCGAATAAAAAAGCCTTATGCTCCACAAAGTTTTGATCTAGCGTATTAATATATAAGAAGATTAGTTATTCTTTTAAAATTTAGGAAGTGCATATACAATATCCAAACGTCTCATTTTGTGAACCACTTTTACTCCCCATATAACGCTGAAATAAGCATACTATGTCAAAGTATACATATAATGCTGATTTTATCAGTTGAAATGAGAGATGTCTCTTTATACCCTCAATTTGCACGATTAAAAAAAAACCAATATTGGTAGACGTTTTTGAAGATTAGGCTTAGTGTCAGGTTTAAACTTATTTGGCTTATTTGTTTCATATATTATATTAAAATAGTCAATTTTGGAATACATGTTATGTGTTAATATTTCAACTATGGATGAAATGAGTAAAATATGGAGGAGCTGAAATCTCAAGCTCTGAGATATCAAGACTTCGGTCTGGGTTTAGGATTTTGATATAGTTTTCGGCAGAAAACTTTTATGAGGACATGGTTTTTAGTTTTGGGCAGCGATGTATATCGAACATAAGTTTTTGTTAAAGTACATGTATTTTTTATCTCTGTTTAGATATGTATTACAAAACTAACACGAAACATCAATACGTTGTCGGAAAATTATAACAGATCATAAATTAACATAATTTAGTGAAAAGATTATACAATCAGCAAACTACTCAAAAACCTCTCCATTTAGCGTTTCGAGAAAAATTTCAAAATCACAAACTCATATTTCTTTCAAAATTCCAAAAATATTGTAAAAATTAAATAAAATCAAAAATTGAAACTTTTTCCTAAATTATAAAAATTATAAAAAAATCAGAAATTTAAAATTTTTCAAAATTCTAAAAATATTCCAAAAATTCTTACAAAATCAAAAAAGGAAACTTTCAAAATTCTAAAAATACAGTAATCCCTCCGACTGCGCGGTAGTTCCGTTCCAGAAAAACAGCGCGTAATACAAAACCGCGCAATGTGAACCCTATTTTGTATGAAAATAGGGGGTTCGGTTCCTAATTTTGAAAAAAGTCAAAAAAAAAAAATATTTTAAAGTTATGATTAATCAAAAATGAATATATACAGTCTGAAAAACATGTATTACTTCGACAACTCTTAAAAAGAAAACACTTCATAAGTTAACAGATAAATTAACATAAATAACATTTCAAAAAACAACTCAAATTTAAAAAAATTAATATCAATAATATGAATTTGTTTAGAATATTCTACTCTTACTAGCTTGAAATTGAATTTGATCTATATTGAATGTTCCAGCCACACAGTTAAAAATAAACTGAATTTCTAATGCAAATTGCTACATATATGGGTCATTCTTTTACAAACCGAACACATTTTTGATTTGGCTTAAATTTTTTTAGGGCTTTTATATAGGGAAATTCCCCAAGTCCCATTTCCCAAGAAAAAAAGATATACGTGCTCGATAATTTTTTTTTTTTCGAAAATAAAGCGGTTCTAAATTTCTAGGATCTCGTGATTTTTTGCTGGAAGACTTATTTGCAAAGATTCATAATTTCGGTTCTGGTAATGATAGAAATTTTGTTCTGTTTTATTTTAAAGCTATAAGATGAACTTTTAAAAAAAATTGTTATCTACAAAAATTATTAACAAATTCCTATGTGTAAACAGTTTAGCAATAAGTCAGATACTTTCTCTCTGACACCTGCAATTTTGCTCTCTCGTGTACGAGTAGCATTAGAAATAAATTAATTTATCGAGCGTGGAAAAACAAAAAATTCCATAAATTTTTGTTGTCCCGCGCTGGATAAATTAATTTATTTCTAACAGGAAAACTATTTTCTCCATTGAACTTAGCATACGATGGTTATGTCAAATACATTTTATTTTTGTAGGGCAATCACTAAAAATCGATTTCAACATTTATTTGTTTACAACAATCGGGATTTGCTAATAATTTTTATTGAATATATTTTTTTATTAAAATTCCATCTCTTAACTTTAAAATAAAATAAAACAAAAGCTTCTATCATTAATAGAACCGAGGTTATGAATTTTTGAAAATAAGCCGTCAAGCCAAAAATCACGAAATTTTCGAAATTTAGATCGCCTCTATTTTCCAAAAAAAATCCTCGAACACGTATATTTTTTTCAATATCATACCCGTAAAACATTTTTTAAGCCAAATCACAAATGCGTCGGTCAGATTTTGTTCAAATCTGTTCGATTTGTAAAAGAATGACCCATATGGCAAATGTAATTTTATTTTTCATTTTAATTGTACGAAATTCACCTACATATTCTAAACAAAATTTTTAAACGTCGCGCAGTGTGAAAATTTTAATCGCGCAGTTCGAAAATTAGTATTGAAAACTCATCTCGCGCAGTGGAAATCGCGCAAATCGCTTTTTATTTCAAAAATTAAAATAAAATCAAAAATTAAAACTTTTTCTAACTTCTAATAATATTCCAAAAATTCTTAAAAATTCAAACTTTTCCAAAATTCTAAAAATATTGCAAAAATTATAACAATATCAAAAGTTGAAACTTTTTCCAAAATTATAATAAAATCAAAATTCTAAAAATATTGCAAAAATTCTTACTAAATCAAAAATTGAAACTTTTCCAAAATTCCAAATATATTCCAAAAACTACAAAAAATTCAAAAATTTCCATGTTCAATTATATTTACGTAAACAAACAGCTAAATTTTTTTCCAAAAAATTATCTAAAAAAATAAATGAAATCATTTTTTTGACACACTTTGTTTGACAAACTTACAAACAAGCTTACTTTTGACAATATTTGTTTGACAAACTTATAATCCAATAAAATTCTCAATAATAATAATTTCATGTTCATTATACATTTCATTTCATACAAATAACTAATTTTATTTTTTTCTAAAAAAATAAATGAAAATCATTCTTTCAATACACTTAACATTATTTTTTTGACTAATTTATAATTCTCAATAATAATAATAAAATTTCATGTCATACAAATAATTAATTTTATTTTTTTCCAAAAAATTAGGTAAAAAAATAAACAAAAATCTTCTTTTGACACACTTGACAACATTTTTTGGCAAACTTATAATGCAATAATCTAGTTTTTGATCTCACATATTATCTATCTCACATATTATATTTTGATCTCGCATTTTACGGAGCTTGCCGAACGCAAAAGCGGCCGATTTGAGAAAAATCGCAGAACAAATGTTTTCGGACAGGTGCCTCACGCAGTATAAAATATGTGGTAATCATCACATGAAATCGGCGCGGGCCTAGGGACTATATGTTTTCTTGGTGCAATTCAGTACATTGCATTCCATTCCATACAACCAATTAAATTTAACTTAAAATTTGATTTTTGAGAACAAAAATTAGAAAAGTCATTGTAATTGTAATTTGAAAAATATGAAGGAGCTGAAATCTCAAGGCTTTGAGATATCAAGACATCGGTATGTGTTAAGAGTTTTTATATAGTTTTCGGCAAAAGGCTTTTATGAGGACATTGTTTTTAGTTTTGGATAGCGACATATATTAAGCATAAAACTCTTTGTAAAAGTACAAGTATATTATCTCTGTTTAGAAGTTCATAACAACACTCTAACACGAAACATCAATAAGTTGCCGGAAAATTATAACAGATCATAAATTAACATTATTTAGTGTAAAGCGTTCAGCGTTTAGCGTTCAGCAATTTCAACTTTACGAAAACATACAACCCGTTATCATTACCAATATCATGTTCAAATACATTTCATGTCATACAATTTTATTTTTTTTTTTCAAAAAAGAGGATTGATTACTAAAAATTATAACAAAATCAAAAATACAAAACTGTTTTGAAAATTCCCAAAATATTCCAAAAATTATAATAAAATCAAAAATTTAAATTTCATTCAAAATTTTAAAAATATTCCAAAAATTATAGCATAATCAAAAATTCAAACTTATTTTCCACTATTCCTGTTATTCAGAAGTCATGGAATCTGGAATCACATACACAATTACTTAAAAATTGTCTCCATAATAATCACAATTTCTGTTAAAAAACGACTTTAATCTGCAACAACTTGATATTTTGTATACTGTTCCTATAAATTGTGAGGGGGTGAAACTGGATAGAACCATATTCCATGTCCAATTTCATGTTTAATTACATTTCATGTCATTCAAATAATTACTTTTATGTTTTATATCTTTCTAGTCGAAAATGTTTCCCACAATATGTTTCTCAAAAAAGCTGAGAAACAAAATATATGAAAATCATTCTGTTGGCACACTTACCGATTTTGTTTTACATACTTGTAATACAATAATCAAGTTCTTGGTCTCACATACAGATGCCGGTCATCAAGATTTATCCATATACAAATTTACTACTCATTATCATTGAAAATAAACGTTTTTAAGCCAAAAATATTATAATTTGCTATTTTTGACACACTTCCGGTACATTTATGGAACCCATCGTGCAATCGCTCCAGTAGCTTCCTCGTGTTCGTAGGTTGTGCTTGTGACGGCTGGCAGTCAGACGGACATGCATTTTTTTTGTTTTTTCGAGTCGTAATGACCTAAAACGTCGAGAAATGCCAAAAAAGTAGGGGCAAGATTTCCACTTTTGGCTCGAGATTGTAATCTTTAGGTCGTTCAGACCAAAATAATTTGATTTTTGACAATAAAAATAGCAAAGCCATTGTGATTGTAATTTGGAGAATAATTTTAATACAATCAAAATAATTTAATTATTACATTCATAAAGTAAAAACTTTAGCTGTGTGAACTTGGAACCTGAATATAAGGAAAAAACAAGAAATAGTATATTAAGAAACTAGTTTCATAATCGACGATTTTATCGCACGCAATCTGTTTAGAAAACGACCCGCGCAGCGGGGAGTTTTCTAAAGGATAAGTGCGATAAAACGTCTTATGAGACGAGTTTTTTATACTATTTTTTCTATTTTGCATTTTTTGTCTTGAAATTTAAAAAAATATTTTTTATGTTTTAATGTTTTAAAGAAAATTTCTAAAAATTTCAATTCAAAATAGTAAGCTCTGCGTTTCTTCATATTTCTATATATTTTTTTGTTGCAAAACTAGCTTACATAAAATGTGTATTTTATTAAAATATAGTCAATTTGATATTTTGTTATTATTACTAATTATTTTAATTAATTAAAATATTTAACACTAATTTAGATTATTTTTTAATAATAAGTTTAATTAATAAGAATAATTTTATTTATATAATTATTCGTTTTAACTTTCACTGACGTTTGTATGACCAATGTGACCAACCTTGAAAAACAAAACTTTGCGTATCTTAATGAAGGCCATTTCGATACGCATTTGGGTATCGAAATGACTTTATTTTAGACGCAAAATAGAAAAAAGATTTTTAAAAACTACAAACGACCGACGTAGCCCAAAAATTTAAAAATGTAAATTTGTGCAAAATTTTGAGCAATCACAAACAAAAACATTTTACGAAAATCATGTACGTCGTTTATAGTTTCTGAGATGAGAAGAATGTTTCAACTTTTTGCACTACTGTACATTTATATTTTTTTTGACTACAGAAAAAATTTCAAACATCTTGTACACATGGCTTATGAAAATTATGACTGCATGTGTCACTTGTTTAATATCACTTGTTTAATGATTTGAGTGATATTTATCTCAACTCCAAACGAGTTAGTAGTTTTTTGCAGTAATAATAAATAATTTTGGAAATTTTTTTGCAGCCAACAAAATTAAAAACGTACAGTTGAGCAAAAATTGAAATATTCTTTTGATCTCAGAAACTACAAACGACGTAGATGATTGTAGTAAAATATTTTTGTTTGTAGTTGCTCAAATGTTCATTTCATATTTTTTGGTTACAAAAAACAACTTCCAAAAATATTTCCAGGACTACAGAAAATTACAAACGATTTCAAAGAAGGGTCCAATTTCACACCAATCCAAAAGCTGCTACAATACTTCAGTCATTTTTCAAAGATTTTTACGTTGTTTGTTTTTAAAAAATGTTTGTTTTTAAAAAAAGATTTCGTAAATGCTAAGAGCCGAAAAGACGATGTGCTGTGTTCGATAACCATACTGTGTCAAACAAGTAATTTTGTCAAAAAAAAAAATAAATTTCAAACTTTTTTGCTAAAAAATTTTTAAGTGTGTTTTTGGACAAAAAGAAAATATTAGGTATGAGTAGATAATATATCGTTTTTTTAGAAAAGTTGAAATAGTTAAACCCTAAATGAGGAGGTTTTTAAGAAGTTTGGTGAGTGTATCCGCCTTTTGATTTGTTTCATTTCATGTCATTATTCATGAAATTCATTATTTAATGTCATTTTCCTTAAAAGCATTGTTGTTACCTGTTAGTTTAGTAAAGCATTTCAAAACAGATGTTAAAAATTTTTGAATTTTGCAAAGAATTTTGGGTTTAATATACATCTCTACCCAAAAACAATATCCTCATAAAAGTCTTCTGCCGAAAACTATATAAAAACTATATATGAAACGTTTAATGTTAACTTTTAATGTAAGTAATAATCTGTTAATCCTTACTGAGTTTCGTGATGGTTCCGCACTTCTCTCGGTTAAATAAATCGTACAAATATCGCTCCCAACATTTTAAGTCGAATAAAAATAAAAAAAATTTATAATTTTGTCCTTTGACTAGAAACTTTTGTTTCTAGTCAAAGGACAAAAGGTATTAAACTAATTGGCTGAAGTTGTTTTATTCTCTAATCCGCGTGCCACAGGAGGTATTTCGAATTATGAAGAACACCCAATTATTTGAAAATGTATTGTTTTACACTCGTTTCCGCTTAACAGATGATATTACTACTTTTTGTAGTGAGTATATATAGTTTCCACTAATAAACTGTAAACTGCACCTTTCCCAAGGATAAAATGTACATTTTCATGTTTTTTGTTCGCTAATATCACGATTTTTTGTAGTAAATAATAAACTTAATGAGCTAGGATTATAATTGAATATCTAATATCTATTGAATATCTGATATCTAATTTTTAGAGATATAATTAAGGAAAATACTTATTTAAAAATAGTTTTACTTACTTAATATATGTTAATTCAAACCTGTTATAATCGCCAACCTGACAGACGGCTTTTTGCTATTGTCACTAATGTTTTTGTTTTTTTTCTATTGAATATATTATTGTAAAATTTTCAATGTAAAATTTTAAATGTTTAAATAAACATATTATTATTATTATTATTATTATTATAATTGAATAAATAAAAATATTAATTAGTTAAAAATTTCATTTTGATATAAGCAATTTCATTTATTGTCACCTGTACTATAACACATCATCTCGTAAGCGGTAACTTACATTTTTTATCATGTTTTATCAATCAAACGTATGGACAAAAAAAATTATATAATTATTTATAACGAAGAACAATACTTGTTAACAAATTGTATGTTAAGATTAAATTGTAGAAAATATAGTAGAGCGACTGTTGTCGATCTAGCAGTTGCTTTTCAAAATTACGCCACCAATCTATATAACAATTTGCTATTTATGTATATTGAATTTTTTATTTTCCTAATGAATTCAAAACATCTTGACACCTTAATTCGTATTGAGTTCACCAAGGAAACATTAACCGTGAAACTGACTAATTGATCGTGTTTTAGAAAAAATGATGCTCGAGTTTTTATTGGGCAACAACTAATAACCAACTTTTAATTCACAATAAACTACTGCACTCTACAAATTCAATAACACAGCAAATAAAAATTTAGATGTGAATCAACGTCTGTCTGCAATTATATGGAGAGTAAAAGTGTGGCACATTTTGAGGAGTTATAAGCACATAAAAAAAATGCAAAAAAAATATCGTATGATTGCAACCTAAATAGAACCAACCCAACCTAGAACCGCGAAAGACTACAGATATATCATAAGAACTATTCTTATTCATATCTAACAACTATGATATAGTTTAATTTTTTTTAAACAAAATGTGGTTTTTAGTAGGCATTACAATATGTATCACAACAACGCATTAAAACCTTTTAAGATAAAGGTCCCACAACAACATGCGTTCTAGGATGTTGATTTGTTTTTATTAATTAGTTAGACATGTTTAGCACACTAAATATGAAATATTTATTATTCAGATCGACTCTTTGAATATCCGAAAATACCATGTCAATTTTTTTAAATGACGATTGACATTTTCTTTAAATGTCGGCGGGTCAATTTCATCGGGAAAGACGGAGAAAGGTATTAAGTTCCATAATTTGTCCACTCTATTAAAATAGTCGTTCTGGAAGGACGTAGTTCTGAGGTAATTGGACAGCAAATGGGTAGGATTACTCTGGAAGTTCTTGTTCGTCGATTGAACTGCGCACACGATGGAAGGATATTTTGAATTTCCTGGAGGAGAATTCGCTAAAGTTATATTTATAGTAGATTGACAATTCGGCCACATTTCTTCGGTGCTGGAGTTAATCAAGCTAATCAGTTAGTTCGGTATTATCAATCAATCGTATTGCTTTTCTCTGCACGGAGTCTAGACATTTTATTATTGACCTTCCCAAACATGGCAGCAGTATTCCATACATGGACAAATAAGGGACTTATAGATCAACAAAATTTGATCGGGATTGAAAAACTTGTAATAATTCAAAAACTAAGCAGTCGATGATTTATTGATATTTTTTTTAGTATTTCAATCTTTTTCAATTTTTCTAAATCAAACTCGATTCCTTAAAAAAAACATTTGTTGTGCTATCTCCTTATCTATGTCTATAAAATACAGATAAAAAGTAAAAACAAATATTTGATTTTTTTTTTGTTTTGAGTAGTGGTGTACAAATACATTATATAATTGAACATTTCTAGTTGATAGCACTTATAGTTTGTGAGAAAATCGATTATGTAGAAATTCGGAAGAACGCAAAAGTCTCACCAATAGGGTACCATTTTTACTTTTTCAAAGTACGGAACCCTAAAAAGACAAAGGCTACTACGATTAAATTGAAATTGAATTTCCATTGTGAAAAAAATTAGTTTTCTGTTATGATGTTTTGATTTATCAACTCTCATTAGTATAAAATTTGATGTCTTTCAATAAGGTTCGACGACCATGATCATTTCATTTTCAAAATACCACACAATTAAATAGGTATTGAAAATAAATAAAATTAATTTAATTTTTTAGATTTTGGAATCAATGGGGAAAATAGGGACGAAAAAAATAAAATAAAACTCATTGTTTTTTATTGTTTTACCAATGAATTTTAAAATAATTTAATTTAAATTAATATATGTTACTCTGCCAGACGGATAAAACGTTGGTTGGTTCGTGTTTAATAAATTTTATTTTCTCGCAAATTTGTAAACTTTTGCTCGAAAAATAAAATATATCATTGAACACTGACCCAATAAAATACTAACATATTGTTCTGCTGCAATCGCGCAACAGAATAAAATTAACATATGTTTATTTGATTCTATTAGTCTTAAATAACGCACACAATTATGGTTGTAAAAAAGCAAAAGTAAACCTACTTTTATACTTGGCAGAAGGATACATTTTTTTTTTAAATACTTGCACATTTAATTTTTGTTTCAAATTTGATGCTCGTATATTAAAAATAAAAATAGTTTATTTTTCTGAATGGTTTGTTCAATTATGCAAGTATTGTTGTTCAACTAAACGACGAAAAAGCACTAATACTTGTTTCCTGCATATGGAATGAAAGAAAATAATAAAATCGACTCCAAAGGAGTGAAACAAGAAAACTAACAAATTTACTCTTATGAGTAAGAACGATATTAAAAATATATAGTAAATTTTGCTGTTTTTCGTGGTTGAAAATTTGTTCACCAAAACGTCAAAGTTTTTCACCTTGCGTGGGAAAGGCAATTTTTTCTACGATAGCTTACTATAGTTAATATATAAACGAACAACACAAAATTCAAAATTCATATTCTATTTTTGCATGGTTGGCCTGATTTAAAAACTTTATAAAATTACTTGAAAATACCATAGCAACAACAATTTTTTATTTAGCGAAAATGATTTTACGCTAGTGGCAAAAAAATTTTCACAAAAGATTAAGAATCTTATCATAAGAATCACAAAGGATTAAGAATCAAGGATCTATGAAAATAGAATTTTTATATGCTACTGTAGAAAAAAAAATTGGAGTTTGTGAAATAGTAGTCACATTTGAGTTGTGAAAAAGGCGCCCGAATAAAATAAAATTGTAGCATAAACATAAAGAAATTCGCAGACCACTAAATTTTTTCTACGGACCACTAATTGGCCGTGGACAAATGGTTGAGAAACACTGCCATAGATAATCGTAATACAAGGTGTTTTTTTGTATCCAAAACACTCTGCCTTTTTGCTAACACCAACAATATTTAACAAAATGATATAAACAAATAATTCCTTGTATTGTATCAATATACATATTACAATGAACTTGAGAAAACACCATTGACTGTTGATGATTAAATTATAAATGTTTTAATTTACAAAAAAAAATTCAAGTTCATCTTAAATTCTCATTATTTTTTAACCTTTAAAATCTCTACATACAGAGTGAAGTACATTACAATTTTTACAAAACGTGTCATTCGTGACATTTTTTTTATATTTACAAGAGAAACAGTTTTTTTTTATTGGTTAAATTATGTTAAAAAAATGTAAATTTTTTCTATTTACATAATCATTTTCCCACATCTTTTTTATGTATTTATTCTGGTACCGTTTTTAAGTTTTATGAGTAAAAAAATTTTTGTTTTTAATGAGACAATTGCTTTTCTGATACCAAGAGACCGTAAATCACAAAGATCGTAATCAGTGATTCTTTAATTTATATCGATATTTAATTAACATTTTTATTTTATTTATTAGTACTGTTATTGTTGTAGTTGGTAAATTAAAGTATGAGTCGATTACAGTATTTACTTTTTTCGGTCACCGGATATTATAAAAATTATATTATGATATAATTAAGAAAACATACTAATTTCCTTAAGGTTGGTTTTCTTTTTAAATATTTGGTCAGTCTAACAAAAATTTTATTTGTTCTTTCATAGTAGATACATATTATAAAGTAAATCAAACTATCAATTATATGGTTCAAAGAACTAATAAATACAAAAAACTTAAATATATTATTACAATTTTTCCACATCAAAGATTTATTGGTATTCATTTGTCTATAGGGTGGGGTAAATAAATTGGTTCTTCCATAAGGCAAATTGCTTTCATACATAAAAAAGTTGATCTTAACAGAAATTTGATTTTTTTAAATTGTAATAATAAGCAGAGTTCGATTTGACTCAAGCATCTGAATTATATATGAAAAATTTTATGTAATTGTTGTTGTTTTTCAGTAAGTTCATTTATTTCAGTCAAATCGAACGCTCCTCAAATACTTATGTACTAAAGGAATTGATAATAAAAATGCTTGTTTGAATGAAGTTTTAAAAGAAAATATATTATAGCGTTATTATCAATCTAGGAGAATCTAGGTGTGCAATGAAAATAAAAATGAAATTCCTGCCGCTAGTGACCTTAAAATTTAGGTATGTACATTGGGAAGTAAGATATAACAATATCGAAACGGTATATGAGTAAAGTACAACTACCTATGGGAGTTCTGCGAAAGAGAGATGAACTCAGCATGATTTCTGGTAAAACTGTGCGGACTCTGGTGATAACATCGACTTGACGAAAAAGATTCCTACGGAGGAAGACGATATAATGCAGTCACTGAAAAATGTTACAGAGGAATCGGGTTATGAGCCGATGACACCTTATAAAATCTCATAAACGAAAAGACCAAAGAAAAAACTAGCAATATAATATATAACTCATAAAAGAATAAGCTTTTAATCAAAGAAATTCATAATCTTTTGTCTTTAACACTAAGCCAACATTAATCTTAAATGATGTGTTGTAATTCGTCCCAATTTTAACAAGACGTTCAGCTTTGAATTTCAATTATTTATTATATCATGTTTTCGCAATCTATGGTTTTGTAATACAATTGAAAGAAAAGCAAATACGTTTAATAGTAATAAGTAAATGATGTCCGATGAAATCATAGAAAGTTTGCAGTTATTTGCTCCTATGAATTTGACACCATAAAGAAGTTTATTTACATAATATTTGTACAAATTAAGCATTATAAAGTATTGACGCATTGAGTGACTCTTCAATAAATCTATTAATCAAGATTAAACAATGTTAATTGATTCTTGTATAAAGAGTTCAGAGTATATAGAGTTACAGTTAAACATCAAGTGCTTAGACTTGTTACCTATTTGTGTTTATTTTTGTATACCTGGATTATCCAGTACTCTATAAAATATTCCAACATATCTAATTGTTGACAGTTTTATTAGAATTCAAACAATATACAACGCATAATAACACATTTACGAGAAAATAAATTAAATTACCATATATCATCCCTCATATTATTACAATTAGTGTATACATAAAGTATTGAATAAAGCAGCCGACTAATTCCATTTGCATTTTACATATTCAGAACACAAGAATTATATTTTTGATGGTGATTTGTTGTTAGAATATACCAATGTTTGTTTTATATTAGGCTATGATTGTTCTATGTGATATATTATCAGAGTTATATATAAAATATGGACTATAGCAACAGTAGACTAAACTGATGGCAATTACCTCATCAAGGCTAAATGGCACCCAATTTGACTTAGAAAAGTTAGAATACCGCCATTCTTGACGGAAAAAATGGAAATAAACACGGAATATCACAAATAAGTTGAAAGTATTCAAACGCTACTTGCCAAATGTTATCTGTAATAAAAAATTTCTATGACAAACACAAGAAACTGAGAAAAACAAATGAACACATAATATAACAATAGGTAGATAGATCTCTTGATCAGACAGATATGTATACAAGTAGAATTTGATGTGTCAGATTAGTTTAAATAAACAAAACTAAGTAGAAAACAAAATATCTCATAACTACTTAACGACTGCAATACAATCACACATATATGACATAATATATAATCAAAAACGATTAAACAATTTTTATTCTCTTCGATTTATTAATATTAGCTTTATTTGTATGTTTATTCCATAATAATAGTATGTATTATTGTATTGTTTTTTAACCTATAGCCTAATGAGCTTTTCTTTTTTGAAGTAAAACTTCTTTAGGCGCGATATGACAAGTAAATGAAATCTTTTTTGAACGGAAGTAATATTTAAAAAAAAAAAAAAATAAAGAAGAAATTCAAACAACAATGAAGCAAACAGGCAAACGAATATTATGTTCGGTAAGTATGCGATACAATTCGATTATGTGTATTGTGTGTGTCAATTGTCATTCATTTGTTGATGTTATTATATTGTAACGACTCTTCGTTGGTTCTTTTAGATTATTGAACAAACACGACAGTAAAAAGACAGATCTTTGGTTAACAGAATCTCAAACTTTATTTATCAACCAATTACAGCAACTTCCGATTTTAATTACAATAAATTCTATGGTCTCCAATTTATGTACCATAAATTTCACCGCTTTCCACAATTTGAATCAATGAGAGTCGGAATCGTAAAATCTGTATTTACTATTCCACTAGGTTCAAATTCTTTCACTATTAATACCCAGGCTCAAGTACCACCGGTTATTCCTTATACTTGCGAATATTTATAAACACTTTTAATTGCAAAATTAAAACTGACTCTCTGATATTTTTGTTTGCTTATTTATATCGAAAAATAAATAAATCGAAACTTCTATAATCCACTAGAAATCAATACTACGTAGTCCGTACATCTGAAATAGGCCACACCTGTTTTCATTCATACTTGCATTTGTATTAGCGAACTCAAATTTAATTTATGCAAAATGTATTAGGTAACTCCTTTTAATCCAGTAATGTAAACATTTGTATAACAAATTTAATTTACATTAATTTATGCAATACAATTTGCAATACAAGTAAAAGATTGAAAAAGGAGTTAACTTTTAATTAATGAATGAGTAAATAAAATTAACCCATTCTGGACGAAGTTTATTACATTGCCCTCCATTTAGTTTTGTTCGTCCCGAACAATATCAGAGATCGCATTGGTGCTGTTACCTTGGTACGGTGCCAACCTTTGCAGATGTATCACTTTCATCTTGGTACGGGGTCCCTTTTGTATGCGGTAGATGACATCATTAATTCGTTTGATTATTTTATATGGGCCTTCCCAATCTGGCTGCAGCTTGGGTGATCTTCCCTTAGTTCTTCTGGGGTTGTATAGCCATACCAATGCTCCTTCTTGAAAACCGCCACTATTTGCATTTATGTCGTACCTGGTTTTCATTTTGTCACTGGCAATCTTAATGTGGTCTCGAACCTGCTGATGGATTTTATTCATCTTCTCCCTTAGTTGTCCCACATAATCTGTTTTCGTGGATACCAGACCTCCAGGGATGCCAAACTCGATGTCACTAGGAAGATGAAGTTCTCTTCCGAACATGATATTCGCTGGCGTTTCACTTGTCGTATCGTGCACTGCGCTACGATAGGCCATCAAGAATAACGGAAGATCCTTGTCCCAATTTCTTTGGTTGGCTTCTACTACCTTTGACAAATGTTCTTCCATGGTTCGGTTGAATCGTTCTACCATGCCATCCGATTGTGGGTTCATAGGTGTAGTTCGTGTTTTTCTAATGCCGAGTGTTCTGCACAGCTCTTCCATCAGTTGAGATTCAAAATTCCTTCCCTGGTCGGTATGCAACTCGAGCGGTGTTCCATATCTGCAAACCCATTCATTGACTAATGTTTCCGCGACCGTAACTGCTTCCTGGTTCGGTATTGCATAAGCTTCCGGCCATTTTGTAAAGTAATCAATGACCACCATGATGTATTTGTTACCTTTTGTCGTTTCCGGAAATGGCCCCGCGATGTCTATAGCAATTCTCTCCATTGGGGCACCCACATTGTACTGTTGCATCTCTCCTCGAGTTCTAGTTTTTGGTCCTTTGCTCGCTGCACAAGTATCGCATCGCCGACACCATTGCTCCACGTCGGTACGATACCTTACCCAATAAAACCTCTCCCTTACTTTAGCCAGGGTTTTATTGACTCCCAGGTGTCCTTCAGAAATACTTCCATGCAGCTTTCCCAGTACCTCTTCTACTCGACTGGATGGCAACACCAGTTGCTCTAACACTTTCTTTCCATCAGCGGACTCCCATTTTCTTTTTAGTATCCCGTTATCCATCAATAGCGAGTCCCATTGCGCCCAGTAGCATTTCACCTCCGTACTTAAAGGTGCTACCTCTTTCCACTCTGGTCGCCTCCCCTCAGTTTTCCATTTCAATATTGGAGCCATAGCTGGATCCTTTAGCTGCTCTCTTTTAAATGCCTCGGTACACCAATCGTCAGGAGTTTGGAACTTAATTTGTTTCACCTTCATTGCTTGACTTCTCTCAGTCCTGCTACATGACTTGCGCTCCTCAATACAGGGTTTTCTTGAAAGATCGTCAGCGTTACAATGTATCCCTTTCTTACGGTGTTCAACGTGGAAATCTCCTGCCTTTTTGACATCCACTTGCTTGTTTGAAAGATTCATCAACCGGACTGGAACTACTCCTTCTTTTGCAGCTATTAGTGTTTTGCATTCCCTTTGTATCCTTTTCTTACGATGTTCAACACGGCAATCTTCCTCCTTTTTGACATCCACTTGCTTGTTTGAGAGGTTCATCGTCTGGACTGGAACTACTCCTTCTTTTGCTGCTACTCGTGTTTTGCATTCCCGTCTGATATGCCCTAACTGCCCACAATTCCAGCATCTTACTCTACTAGATCTTCTTCGTTGATTTCGTTCAGGTTTATCTTCCAAACTTTTGACACGCATGATCACTTCATCAAGCGCTGCTTTTATAGGTTCTTCAGTAACTTCCATCTGACGTACTCTATCTGAACCGTACGCTCTTTTTCCAGCTTCCATTTGCAGGGCCAATGCTAAGACTTCTGCAGGTAGCTTCTTTCCGCTTAGATAAAGCTGGTTTCTCATTTGCACATCTCGAAGAGCATTGATGAATGTATCCGCTGCCAGTTCGTCTCGGTGTTCAGCGTTATAATTCGGATATGATAGATTAACCAGTCTCACAATGTCAGCCTCTAATTCTTGCAAGGTTTCGCTGACTCCTTGTTTTCGTGTCTTGAGCTGCATGCGATGGAGAGCTTGCATATGACTTTCCCCGTATCTTACTTCTAAGGCCTCCATAATCTTGCTGTAATCACGTTCTGTCGCTGATAGTGTCTGCAAAATTTCAGCAGCAGGTCCCTTCAATGCCAATATAAGCGCGTTTGCTTTTTGCTGGTGATCAACCCCAGTTGTTGCTATCTCAAATTGCATCTTAAATATCTGATACGATGTAGATCCATCAAATGCGGGTGTTTTCACTCTAGCTGGGGCTGAAGTAATTGATGGATTGCTCATGTTACCTGACTTCAATTGTGCTATTTCTTGACGGAATTCACTCGAAAGATTGCGTAATTTCTCTTCATGTTCTTCGGTAACTTTCCGCAGCTCCCTTTCCATGTTGTTGATTTTACCCTCTGCACTGGATATACGTGACGCGATTACTTCACGTAGACTTTCTTGCTTTGCCTTCATATCAGCAAATTGTTGTCGTTGCTCTACTTTTTGTTCTGCTGCCTGTTTTTCTTGTCGGGCCATCATATCAGCAAGTTGTTGTTGTTGCTCTATTTTTTGTTCTGCAGCCTGTTTCTCTTGTCGGGCTTTTTGTTCTGTTGCCAGTTTCTCTTGTCGGGCCATCATATCAGCAAGTTGTTGTTGTTGCTCTACCTTTTGTTGTTGTTGCTGTGCCATCATTTCTTTCATCAACACCATCATCGGATCAACTGCTGGGGCATTCTGAACTGGAGCTTCCTCCGGCTCTATGTCTATGACCTCTGTGTTTTGGCCTGCTTCTTCTAAAATTTTACGCAGCCGGAATGCAAGTTCTGCCTTCGTTCCATGGATTGGAGCATTCCTTTTCTTCAACTCATCCTTCAGCTGGGTCTGGCTGAGATCACTAATATTTACTGTCTTGACCATTGTTTCAATAATCCCACTTCTGACACCACTGTAACGACTCTTCGTTGGTTCTTTTAGATTATTGAACAAACACGACAGTAAAAAGACAGATCTTTGGTTAACAGAATCTCAAACTTTATTTATCAACCAATTACAGCAACTTCCGATTTTAATTACAATAAATTCTATGGTCTCCAATTTATGTACCATAAATTTCACCGCTTTCCACAATTTGAATCAATGAGAGTCGGAATCGTAAAATCTGTATTTACTATTCCACTAGGTTCAAATTCTTTCACTATTAATACCCAGGCTCAAGTACCACCGATTATTCCTTATACTTGCGAATATTTATAAACACTTTTAATTGCAAAATTAAAACTGACTCTCTGATATTTTTGTTTGCTTATTTATATCGAAAAATAAATAAATCGAAACTTCTATAATCCACTAGAAATCAATACTACGTAGTCCGTACATCTGAAATAGGCCACACCTGTTTTCATTCATACTTGCATTTGTATTAGCGAACTCAAATTTAATTTATGCAAAATGTATTAGGTAACTCCTTTTAATCCAGTAATGTAAACATTTGTATAACAAATTTAATTTACATTAATTTATGCAATACAATTTGCAATACAAGTAAAAGATTGAAAAAGGAGTTAACTTTTAATTAATGAATGAGTAAATAAAATTAACCCATTCTGGACGAAGTTTATTACAATATTTTTAATTTAGTCTCGTACTAATTATTTTAGTTTTTTAACCGACTTAAAAAAGAGGAGGTTCTGTTTCATTGTGGGTTTTTTTTTAATGTATTTTGACCGGTTTCTCAAAATCGAAATCGTAATTTAAATCGTATTCTATTTAGCTTGATTTCGAGAGGCTCCCATAGTTTTTTATGATGTGAAAAATGCCGTTTTCAGAAAATTGGAAAAAGCCGTATTTTTATGTATTTTAGGCGATTTAATCAAAACATCTTAATCTGTTTGGATAGTTTGATTTGTATTATATTGCTATAGATGGGTCGTATAATTAAATTTCTTTGGCTACTGTGGCAAGTATTACTAAAAAAAAATTAAATATAAAATAAATATGTCATATTGCATTTTAGAGTAGCATTTATTGATACTAAAATTTACAATATGTGTAATAAAAAGCAATATTTACATAATGTATTACAAAGTCAATTCAATTATTATCATAATTGAAACATGAAAATATGGAGGGGCTGAAATCTCAAGCTCTGAGATATCAAGACTTCGGTCTGGCTTAAGGATTTTGATACAGTTTTCGGCAAAAAGCTTTTATGAGGACATGGGTTTTAGTTTTGGGCAGCGATGTATATCAAACATAACTTTTTGTTAAAGTACATGTATTTTTTTTATCTCTGTTTAGAAATTTATAAAAAAACTAACACGAAACATCAATACGTTGCCGGAAAATTATAACAGAATATAAATTAACATAATTTAGTGAAAAGACGATACAATCAGCAAACTACTCTAAAACCTCACCATTTAGCGTTTCGTGAAAATATTTCAAAATCACAAATTCATATTTCTTTCAAAATTCCAAAACTATTGTAAAAATTAAATAAAATCAAAAATTCAAACTTTTTTCAAACAAAATTCTAAAAATATTTCAAAAATTATTACAAAATCAAAGATTAAAACTTTTTTCAAAAATTCTAAAAATATTGCATAAATTATAACAAAATCAAAAATTGAAACTTTTTCCAAAATTATAACAAAATCAAAAATTTAAAATTTTTCAAAATTCTAAAAGTATTCCAAAAATTCTTACAGAATCAAAAAAGGAAACTTTTTCAAAATTCCAAAAATATTTCAAAAACTATAACAAATTCAAAAATTTCCATGTTCAATTATATTTACGTAAACAAACAGCTAAATTTTTTTTTCCAAAAAAATTATCTAATAAAATAAATTAATTCATTTTTTGACACACTTGACAATATTTTTTTGACAAACTTATAATGCTATAATTCTCAATAATAATAATAAAATTTCATGTCAAACAAATAATTAATTTTATTTTTTTCCAAAAAAATTGGATAAAAAAATTCTAAAAATCTTTCTTTTGACACACTTGACAACATTTTTTTGACAAACTTATAATGCAATAATCTAGATTTGGGTCTCACATACCAATCCCGACCATCAAGATTTCTCCAAATTCAATGTTCCAACTCGTATATAATCACTTAAAATGAAAGTTTTTTAAGCAAAAAATATGCAAATTTCCTTGTTTTGACACACTTGACGATTTTTTGACACATTACCGGTACAGTTGTCGAACACATCGTCCTTTCGGCTCTTCCCCCCTCCCAAACCTATTATTAGAAATTTTTTGAAATCCGTCTAGTGGTTTTCTAGATTTTGTAGGTTGTGACGGCCGGCCGGCAGACAGATTTTTTGTCTGCTTGTTTAGAATCAGTAGGTCCTAAAACTTCGAGAAAAGCCAAAAAAGTGGGGGTAAGAATTTCACTTTGGCTCATGAATGCAATACTTAGGTCTTTCAGACCGAAGTAATAAGAAGGTGCTGGCATCTCAAAGCTCTGAAATATCTAAACTTTGGTTTGGGTGAAGCATTTTTATATAGTTTTCGGCAAAAGGCTTTTGTGAGCACTTGTTTTTAGTTGTGGATAGCGACGTATATTCAACATAAAATGAATGTTTAATATATATGTCTTAGAAGTTTATTACAGAACCTACACGAAACATCAATACGTAGCCGGAAAATTATAACAGATCATAGATTAATTAACATAGTTTAGTGAAAAGATGATACACTAAGCAATCTACTCAAAAACCTTTCCATTTAGCGTTCAGCGATTGCAGCTTTTCAAATACAAATAATCCATTATCTAACAATTTCATCTTTAATTACATTTCATGTCATACAAATAATTAATTTAATTTTAAAATATTAAAATATTCAAGAGAGCATTAATTTCAAAATCAAAAATTCAAAATTCCAAAAATATTCTAAAAATTATAACAAAATTAAAAATTCAAACTTTTTTTGAAAATTCTAAAATTATTGTAATAATTATTACAAAATCAAGGATTGAAACTTTTTCAAAATTCTAGAAATATTGCAGAAATTAATTTAAAATCAAGTTTCAATTTCTTTCAAAATATTGCAAAAATTACAATATAATCAAAAATTCAAATTTTTTCCAAAATTCTAAAAAAATTGCAAAAATTATAAGAAAATCAAAATTCAAACTTTTTCCAAGATGATTTAATCATCATATAATTCAATCATAAAATTTATTAGGTTTAACCGGACATAATGGAAGTACTTTTATTTTTATTTCCTTATTTACTTTAATTTTATTTAATAATTTTCAATATTCTTTTACAATACTCAATATTAAATTTAGCAAGATGATGGCCTGGCAAAAATTCTTGTAGGAATTTTTGTTAGGATCTTACATGAACTTTAAAAGATCTTATGTGAATCTTGTATGATCTTGTAAACTTCTTGTCCCAATTCTCTACAAGAAATGATCATGATCATGTAAGTTCCTATATAATTTTCCTACAAGAATTTTTGCCAGGGTATGTTAAGTTGATTTAACTAAAAAACCGATTTTTTGTCATACAAATATTTAATTTTATTTGACAAATGTTTCTAATCGAAAATGCTTCCCATTTTATTTAAGTTATTAGTTACACTAACACAAATCAAAAAACACCTCCGATTATTGACTTCACAAGATTTTTATTTTAAAAAACAAATTTAAAGATATATTTATTTATTTTTTAAAAAATTTTGCAGTATGCATTTCGCAATTCTCCATCTTCAGCTGCTGTCGTTTTTGCTACTAATTTTTGATAGAATTTTTTATTTTTATTTTTATCAAAGTTATACAAAGAGAAATAATTTATACATAAGCTTAATACAAATATGTATGCGTCAACAGTTAAGACTAGAGATAGATATATAATTAATATAATTAATTGAATTTGCATTATAAATTATATAAACAAATACAAACATAAATAGATTAAAATAAAGTTAAAATAAACCAAAAACAGAGGCAAACCAAAATTACGAAAAATAAATAAAAACAAAAACAAAACAAAAAGGTAAATAAATTAAAAATTATTAAAATTTTCTTAAAATTATAAATTAAAAAATTAACTCTAAATTTTAAATAAACGGGAGGGTATTGGTTCTTCGTCTGTGTTCATTACCTTATTTCTATTTTTCTGTATGTACAAACTTTCCCAGCCATCTAATTCTATTGGGTTCTTTTTGTGTTTAATAAGTTTAATCTCACCGATCGTACAATTTCTGTTGTTCATTGCATGGGATGCAACGGATGATTTCTCTGGCCTATTGAATTTAATATGGGATATGTGTTCTTTATAGCGAGTACCTATGTTTCTCTTTGTCTGTCCAATATAAACTTTTTGGCAACTACATTTGATTTTGTATATACCAGATTTTTGTGATGCCGGAACACTATCCTTTGTATTGCCCAGTTGATTGCATAATTTATTTTTATTTTTAAACACTATCTCAGAACTATGTTTTTTAAACATGCTTTTCAATTTATTAGTTATGTGTGGTTGGAAGGTAAAGCTTATAAGGTTTTTATTTTTACCATCGTTTGATTCATTGTTATTTAAAGTGGTTTTGTTTTGTCTCTCGATTCGTCGCATCGTTTTCTTTACCATTGAATCAATGATATCGCTATCGTATCCATTTATATCAGCAACTTTTCGAATGTATTCTATTTCATCCATATAATTTTTTACTGATAGTGGCAGTGTGCACAATGCACATTCTGTTTATCATGCTTCTAAACGCTGCCATTTTTGTCTGAAATGAGTAGTATGAGTCGCTTGTTATAAACCTTTCTGTTGTGGTTGGTTTCCTATATATGCTGACGTCGATCTTTGCAATGTTCTTTTTTATATTTAGATCTAAGAATGGGAGACAGTTATTCTGCTCAATTTCTGCTATTATATTGCTCGTTTAGGATGTCTAACAGAGGTTGCACGGATTTTCATTATAGTATAAAAATATCGTCAACGTAGCGGTGCCATGTTTTTGGTAGTTTGTGTTGGCTATTTAGACTGGTTGCCAAATGTCCGATGAATGCATTAGAGATAAAGCAGGATGGGTTACCCATGCACGTTCCTTGTGATAATTTGTAGTATAATCCATCGTATTGGAATTCATTTTGTTCCATGCACATTTCTGCGAGACTTGCATAAAGATCTGCCTCAGTTTTGGGGATATTCAAGGCTGACAGCCACGTTCTTATAACTTCTAGTGCTTCTGGTATGGGAACATTCGGATATAATGATATTATGTCAAATGAGACTAAAACATCATTGTGTTCTAAATTCACATCTTTAATTTTCCTTATGAACTCGGTGCTGTTTTTTGCTTCGAGGCCAGGTGCAGGAGTGAACTGGCTTAGGATTGATACTAAGCGTTTCGCAATTTTATATGTTGG